>JALHBL010000958.1:0-304685 GCA_023638675.1 Camponotus pennsylvanicus | reverse complement strand
GTGTCGGAAATTGACAGCAAAATCCGACTAAATCTAATAACAGAATTTCGGGCATACAGCAAGACTCACTGTACTGAGAAAGTCGGCTGTGTTTCGTGGAATTGCGCTCGAACTTCCTATCAAGCCATGTAAATAGTTTTTGTAGCTGTCGTAATGCCTCGATTCCGAGAATAAAAGTATTTTATAAGAGCGCGCGTTTCTCACGACATAATTCGCATTGAAGAAATAAAGTCGGAAATAATGGCGTGAAATGTAATTTTTAATTGTAATTTAATAATTATATCATAAATTTTCGAAGTAATTCGTAGGTAACAGAAATTCGCTGTTTTCGGTTAGTTTGTTTGACACTGCCGGTTTTTTCTCGAGCCTTGAGCAAACAAGCTCGAGAAATAAAGACTTAAAAATCAAAACAGCTGATCGCCCGTTAGACGATCGGCCTATACGAGGTGTGGCTATTAAATAACGAGACTGACGCTGTAAAACATTTTATTTTGATTTCATACATATTTACTTATTATCACCTTCAATATACACCCCTCCTCTATTCCTACAACGTTCCATGCGAATCTTCCATTGTTCGAAACAGTGCTGGAAGTCTTCTTCTGTCAGCTCCTTCAGGACGCGTGCCGCTTTCTCTTTCACAGCTTCAACGGACTCAAATCTTGTTCCTTTTAATACAGATTTCACCTTAAACGAATCGTGGCTTTTTACTTATGATCCTGAAACGAAGCGCCAATCCATGCACTGGAAGAGCCCATCTTCACCGAGAGCCAAAAAAGCTCGAATGAGTAAATCAAAATTCAAAGCAATGATGATTGTTTTTTTCGATATTCATGGGATTGTGTACCTTCACTGGGTTCCTGAAGGTCAAACTATTAATCAACATTACTACCTTCACGTTCTTGCTGAACTCCGTGAAAGAATAAGGAAAAAACGACCCGTATTGTGGAAGGACAAGTCATGGGTTTTCCACCAAGACAATGCGCCGGCTCATTCCGCATTGTCTGTCAAGAGGTTTCTAGCCAAGTACAGCATCCCAGTGTTAGACCATCCACCTTATTCGCCGGATCTTGCGCCGTGCGATTTCTATCTGTTTCCTAAGGTGAAATCTGCATTAAAAGGAACAAGATTTGAGTCCGTTGAAGCTGTGAAAGAGAAAGCGGCACGCGTCCTGAAGGAGCTGACAGAAGAAGACTTCCAGCACTGTTTCGAACAATGGAAGATTCGCATGGAACGTTGTAGGGATAGAGGAGGGGTGTATATTGAAGGTGATAATAAGTAAATATGTATGAAATCAAAATAAAATGTTTTACAGCGTCAGTCTCGTTATTTAATAGCCACACCTCGTATGAAAAGCTGCTAGTCACGTATCGAGAACATTCGGTTTCCCCGGATATATAAACTAGGCTCTTCGAGCCCTCCGGGCATTCTACCGTTGCTTATCACGAAGAAAGTGTCATTCAGAGCTACTGATAATTTTTCCGCGCTTGGGACATTTCGCGACTTATTTCGTTGCTTGCGATCTCGCGTATTCCGCTGTACAACCGCTGTGCAACCGCTGTCGAGTTCGTGGCTTGCGATCTCGTTTTTTCGCGACGACCACAGCACGAGCCCGCGGCTTGCTGACTCGCGCCTGCTGTCGTCCAATTGTTCGCGTCCGCTAACCCTCCGCTTGAGGGAGAAAGCGCGTTCTCCTTAGCTGTCGCGAAAAGGACCACAATTAAGTGTAAATTCTTTATTAAATATATTTTTTTTTATTGTGTGACATTCTAACTGAAATTTTAATTCGTGACGTCCTTCCATCACTCGCGCTCTCTCTGACACATGGTGATACATTGTAATACATTTAAATATTTGATAATTGAATATAGTTTTGCGTTCGACGGTCGTTCGACGGGCGTTTGATGACCGTTCATTTCCGTTCAAGGGGCGTTCGTTTCCGTTCGACAACCGTTCAATTGCCGTTCGATGACCGTTCAACGGGCGTTCGTTTCCGTTCGACGGGCGTTTGATAGCCGTTCGTTTCCGTTCGACGATCGTTCATTTCCGTTCAATGACCGTTCAATTACCGTTCGATAACCGTTCAACAGTCGTTCGTTTCCGTTCGATGACCGTTCGACGGTCGTTCATTTCCGTTCGATGACCGTTCAATTGCCGTTCGATGACCGTTCAACGGTCGTTCATTTCCGTTCGATGACCGTTCAATTGCCGTTCGATGACCGTTCAACGGGCGTTCATTTCCGTTCGATAGCCGTTCAATTACCGTTCGATGACCGTTCGACGGTCGTTCGTTTCCGTTCGACGGGCGTTCATTTATGTTCAATTGTCGTTCGATGACCGTTCAATTGTCGTTCGATAGCCGTTCGATGGGTGTTCATTTCCGTTTGATGACCGTTCGACGGTCGTTCGTTTCCGTTCGACGAGCGTTCGTTTCCGTTCGACAGTCGTTCGATGACCGTTTAATTACCGTTCGAGCAGGGTTGACGCATTATATTATAATGTTATATTATATCATGCTAATTTGCATGGGAACATGCATACTTTTGTCTTACGACGCGTTTTTGGTAAAGCGATAATGATATGTCCCTATTCTAAAGTTTCATGTCGAGACGACTGTCTCCTCACAAAGTAATGATATGATAATATTAATATTATATTATATACCATGCTGAGTTTCATGGGGCCGCGCATACTTTTGTCTTACGACGCGTTTTTGATATGGTGATAATGCCACATCTCTACTATAAAATCTCGTGCCGAGACCTCGTTCTCTCGTCAGAAAGTTCTGAATCGTGTGCGCGAGTAGTGCCAAATTAAAAGAAAAAAAAAAAGGAAAATAGATCGCGTAAATGTTTACCCTGAGTGGAAAAAAACATTATTCGATATATTATGTGTTGTGTTCTTAAAACTAACCTTCCTATGGAATGTAAGTATCGTTTTTGCGAATACTTTGTGAAAAATTGTGTATTTTTTTAAAAATAGATTATTTTATAGTTCCAGGACGAAGTAGAAATTCCAGGATTCGTAAACATAGAGCATCGACGCTGGGTGCGGGCGGTGCGGCGGCAAGCGCGGGAGGACTTCTTTGACATATGGGGCGACACCCCGGAGAGTCGCCAGGTTGAGGATATTTTTGACCTGCGGCGGCTCTTTGGGGATGAACCCTACATTCCAATTATTCAAGAAAATTGAAACATTGAAGAAGAGGAAGAGGAGCAGGAGGAGGAGCAGGAGTGGAGGAACAGAAATGGGTTCATAGACGTAAGTACTATTTTTATAATAAATAAATAAATTATTGTAATATTTTCATTAACACATCATTTTTTTCCTGTTGCAGGAGCGGCCTCCCCCTTAGCCCGGCGCACCCCCAATATATATATTTTTATATTTTATATATATATATTTTTTTTTATTATTGACCTAGAGAAAAAGATAGAGGAATTAAAGAAATGGATGGAAGAGAGAGGAGGAAGGTAGGAGAGTAATAATAGGAGGAGATTTTAATGCGAGGACGGGAGAAATGGGGGGGAAGGTCAATATGGGGGAGGATCAAGGAGCGATAAAGACTAGAAACTCTAAAGATAAGAAAAGTAATAGAGAAGGAAGGAGGTTAGTGGAGGTGCTAGAGGAAACGGGATGGAGCATTTTAAATGGGAATATAAAAGGGGATGAAGATGGAGAATACACGTATACAGGAAGTAAAGGAAATACGGTGATAGATTATGTTTTAGGAAATGAAGGATTACGGGAAAGAACAGAAAGAGTAGAAATAGGAGAAGATATTGACTCGGATCATCACCCAGTAATTTGTTGGATAAGGGAAGAAGGTAAATGGGAAAAGGAAAAGAGTACGAGGCAAGGGGGCAAAAGGGGGATATGGAACGAGGAAGGGAGAGAGAAATTTAGGAGGGAAATAGGAGGGATAGATATAGGAGGGAACGAAAGGGAGGTGGGAGAAGAGATAGAGAAAATGAATGAAAAAATAAAGAAAGCTTTAGAAGAGTGCGGGAAAGGAGATAATAGGAGGGGGAGGAGAACAGGGGTGGTGGGATAAGGAATGTGTAGGGGAAAAGAAAAAGGTGAGACAGAAGCTGAGAAGATGGAGGAAAGGGGAAGAAGGGGGAGAAAGGTATAGGGAAGAAAAAAGAAAGTATAGGGAGATGTGTAAAAGGAAAAAGAAGGAGGAGGGAGAAAGATTAATAAGGGAGGCAGGAGAAGCGAGGACAGAAAGCAAGGTATGGAAGATAGTAAATAGGGAGAGGAGGAAAACGAAAGGAGTAGATGAAGGGATACAGATGAAGGAATGGAAGGAACATTTTATGGAATTGTTAGGAGGGGTGGAGGAGAGAGCTCTCAAAGGAAAGGAGAAAGGCAATAGAAGAGTGCAGGAGAGAGACATAAAATGGGAGGAAGTTAACAAAGTTATGAATAAATTAAGGTTAAATAAGGCAGTAGGTTTAGACGGCATACCAAATGAGGTATGGAGATATGAAGGAGAAGAAATAAGAAAATGAGCTTGGGAGATTTGTAATAGAGTATGGAGGGGAGAGGGGTGGTCGGAGGGATGGAAGGAAGGGATAATCGCGCCGATAGTGAAAAAAGGGGAAGGAGATAAGGTTACGGATTACAGGGGAGTTACACTCATGCCGACGCTGTATAAGATTTACACGTCGATTCTGACGGAAAGGTTAAGGGAAGAAATAGAAGAAAAGGGTATAATACCGGAAAATCAGACAGGATTTAAAAAGGGAAAGGGGGTAATGGACAACGCATATGTAATGAATTATCTAGCGCAAAGGCAGATTCGTAGGGAGAAAAAGAAGCTGATAAGCGTGTTTATAGATCTAAGAGCGGCCTTCGACTCGGTAGACAGGGAGGTGTTGACAAGAGCTCTAAGGGAGAGAGGGGTTAGAGAGGGGTTGATAGAAAAAATAGAGGAGGTATTAAGGGAGACAAAGAGTAGAGTGAGGATAGGAGAAGAGGTAAGTGAGGAATTTTGGACGGGGAGAGGTGTAAGACAGGGATGTCCGCTAAGTCCGTTGTTATTCAATATTGTGATTGCAGACTTGGAAGACGATTTGGCTAGGGGGAGATGGGGAGGGATTAAGCTGGGAGAGGGGAAGATATACTCGATGGCATATGCGGACGATATGGTACTGATGGCGGAAGAGAAAGATGAGATGAAGGCAATGCTAGTAAGAATGGAAAGATATATTGATAAAAAGAGGCTGGAGGTGAATGTGATGAAAACTAAGATAATGATATTTAGAAAGGGAGGAGGTAGGAGAAAAAGAGTTAAGTGGATGTGGAAGGGGAAGGAGATAGAGGAGGTTAAAGAGATAAAATACCTAGGATATGTCTTTCAATCGAATGGCAGACAAGAGGGACACATAAAAGACAGAGTAAAAAAGGCAATGGGAATTATGGGACAAGTGTGGAGTATAGGGAAAAGGAAATTTGGGAAGGACGTAGGAAAAAGAATATGGCTGTTTGATGCGTTGGTCTGGACGGTGTTAAGTTACGGAGCCGGGATTTGGGGATGGAAGGAAAGGGAAAAAATGGAAAGAGTGGAAGAAAGATTTTTAAAATAGATACTAGGAGTAGATAGGAGGACACCAGGATATATGGTAAGGGAAGAATTAGAAAGAGATAAACTTAGAGGTAGAGCAGCAAGAAGGGCATGGAACTTCGAGAAAAGATTAGAGGAAGGAAAAGGAGGTAAATTAGCGAAAGATTGTTTGGAAGAAATTAAGAAAAGGATAGAGAAGGGTAGAAGGGTATCAAACTGGGAAAAGGAGAGAGAGGAATACTTCAAAGGAAAAGGTTTAGGAGAATTAGCGTGGAAAAGGGAAGAAAAGGAAGGAATGATAGGGTATGAAGCAGTAGAAAGGAAAGAAAAGGAGGAGCAGAGAGAGGAAAGGATGGAAAAAATAGAAGGGTCGAAATTTAATAAATGGTATAAGAGAATAAGGAGTGAGGGAATACCAGAGTATCTAAAGAAGGGTTGGTCGGAGATGAGATGGGGAAGGATGGCAAGATTCAGGTTAGGCAATGAAATAAGAGAAAGTAGATATTGGGAAAGTGAAGAGAAAAAGGAGTGTAGAATATGTGGCAGAGAGAGAGAGAGAGAGAGAGAGAGACATGGGAACATGTATGGGAAGGATGCGGGAGAGGAGAGGGGGGGAATAGGAAAGTTGGCAAGAGGCAGTGGAAAGAGTATTAGGAGAGGAGGGGAAAGGAGAGGATTGGATGAAAGAAGTGTTAAGAAGAAGGGGGAGGAATAGAGGAGAGAGGGAGAGAGAGAGAGAGAGAGTGGAAGAGCAGAAAAAAGAAGAGAAACGGAAAGAGCTCGAGGAAAACCGGAAGCGGAGGTCCAAACTAGGCTAAGTAGAGCAGGGTTTTAGCGTGTGTGTGTGTATAGGCAGGATTAAGAAAGGAGTAGAATAAGTTAATATAAGTTAGAATGTAAGTTAGAATAAGTAGAATAAGTAAGAAATGTAAGATAGGAAATAAATGTACGCTAAGAGATGTATCTAATTGTAACCCCTTTGGGGAATCAATAAAGGCTTATCTAAATCTATTTTTTTATTATTATATTTTTTAAATTTTATATCTTTTATTATTATATATTATATATTAAGTACACACACACACACAAATGTATTTACACACACACACACATTTAAAATAAATTTTATATTTTATATTTTAATTTAAAAAATGTATTTATATATATTTACGCGCCTCTCCTTGCGCTCCCATCCCTTGCGTCTCTCTTGCGCTAGTTGTAAGTATAGCGATATCTTCGTTGTGTTCTCTCTCGCGCGTTAGTTGTAAGTCTCGCGATATCTTCGTTTTCTCTCGCACGCATTGTTCTCGCGCTATTATCGTTCTCTCTCGCACGCGTTGTTCTCGCGCTATTATCGTTCTAAGTCTCGCGATATTACAGTTCTCTTTCGTATGCGTTCTTTTCGCGCTATCGTTCTCTCTCGCACACGTTGCTCTTGCAATATCGTTCTCTTTCGTACACGTTGTCTCGCGATATTATCGTTCTCTCTCTTTCATATGCTCGTCGCCATCACTCACTCACATACCTTTGCGTCGTCCTTCTCCCACCTATGCAGCATCTTACAATGCGTCGTCCTTGTCCCACGTTGACGCCATCCTTGTCACACGTTGATGTCATCCTTGTCACACATTGATACCATCCTTGTCGCACTGTCCTCTTCACACACTTAGCGCTATCCTTTTCCCACACGTAGCGCTATCCTTCTCACACCACCGTCTTCTTTCCGCGGATCCTCCTTCCCCACGCGGACCCCCTCGTCCATCGGTCGCGCCGCGGATCCCCCTTCCCCGCGCGGACCCCCTCATCCATCGCTCGCGCCGCGGATCCCCCCTTCCCCGCGCGGACCCCCCTCGTCCATCGCTCGCGCCGCGGATTCCCCTTCCCCGCGCGGACCCCTCATCAATCGCTCGCGCCGCGGATCCCCCTTTCCCGCATGTGACGTCACCCCCGCGTGACGTCATCCCTCTCCCCCGCACGTGACGTCACTTCCCCCGCACGTGACGTCACTTCCCCCCCGCACGTGACGTCACCCCCCCGCACGTGACGTCACTAACCCCGCACGTGATGTCATCCCCCGCACGTGATGTCATCCCCCCCCGCGTGACGTCCCCCCGGTTCCCCTCGCCCCTCACCCTCCCTGAGATCCCTGCGTTAGAGAAACCTCATAGTCTTACTACTCAAGTGATTTTAATTTTAAAGTTAAAGCGTCAAAAATTTTATTATTAATACCCGGTATAATATTCCAGGAATTAGTGAATAATTGAAGCGAGCGCACCGAAGGCAAAGCAAATTCTTTGATTAAGTTTTTATAATTGCGCGAGCTGCAAAAATATAAAGATAACGCAAACTTTTTATAATTTGAATTATATCTTCTTCCATGTTTATTTTTTGTCAAAGCATAGATCTGAGCAGTTAATAATTTTTCAAAATTTCCCGAAAATAACTGCCTAATTTGCGAATAATAATTACGTCGCTTTCTTCTTCTGCCGAAGTCCTCTTCTGCGCTGCATTAATTTCTTTTTTAATCGTCGAACAGTCTGTTGCAATTTCTTGTTTTGCTTTTTTAGTTTCAAAACTCTTGATTCTAGTTTCTTCTCTCGACTATTCTTCGATGAGATTTTTATTGCAGGATGTACATTACTAGACGTGCTCCTGTAACATACACAATTTATTAAAGATAAACAAAAAAAATAAAATTTTCTAAAAAAAGTTACTGTTTTACAAATAAACATGACATGAATATTATAAACAAATAATAGATATGAGATCTTTATATTGCAAAGTAAAAAAATTAAAAATATTATAAAATTGAATAATTTAGTATCATTAATATTAAATAATAAAAATCATCAAATTATTATGAAAAATACCATTATGAGGTGAAATAATGTTAATATACAAATTATATTTTAATAATTATTTATTAAAATTCATATTTTAAAAATATTAAACACACGCACACCATACACACATACACACATCCTTTATTATAGTATAAAAAAAATTTATGGTTGGTATTGAGTTTCAGCATTTATATCCGTAGGCGATAATTTGGAAGATGCCATATGACTGAAAAATATAACATAATTTTATAATTAAAAAATATAACAATTTTATTCTTATTCAAAGTACAAATGAAAAGTATTTTATAATTATTGTTACCTTTTTTCATTTTCTTCTTGTGTTAATGCAGGTTCTATTTCTATATTTCTATAAAAAAATGCATGTATATTATATTCTAGAAAAATATTGTATGTTATGATAAAACATATAATAATATATTTAGATTTTATTTACCGACATATTTCCTCTTATTGAATTATATTTTCTTCTCTTTCCTGCATTGCTTCTACTTCCACTTCTGTTTCTGCTTCTATATTTCTACAAAAATATTTAAATTTTCATATTTTAAAAATTATTCTTATAATAAATGCAAAAAATAGCTTATTATATTTTTTTACTATTACTGGATATTGTTTTAATTATATACATATATATATATATATATATATATATATATATATATATATATATATATATATATATATATATATATATATATATATATATATATATATATATATATATATATATATATTTATATATATATGTATATATATATATATATATGTTTTTTCCAAAACACTATAATTAAGTACCTTTTCGTTAAGTACTTTTTGAGTTATGGGGCTTGAAATAATTTCTTAATTTTACATAAACCGTAAAATATCTTGTAAAATATTCATTTTTCGATTATCTTACCTTAATACTTTTACGTACAAAATAATGAGAGGAATCAATTGGTGTAAAGAAAACACATAGTTGTTTTGAAAAAAAATATGTAATTTGCAATTAACACAATTCCATATTTTTTCTTAAAAACAACTATGTGTTTTCTTTACACCAATTGATTCCTCTCATTATTTTGTACATAAAAGTATTAAGGTAAGATAATCGAAAAATGAATATTTTACAAGATATTTTACGATTTATGTAAAATTGATGATGTAAAATTGATTTATGAAAGCTCTCGAGATGAGCTACAAGAATGTGCAAAAATATATAGGGTGTTCCATTTAAAAAAATTGAAGTGACCTTCACGTGACCTTCAAATGACTCTTCAAGGTTAAACCAATGGTACCATCTTATGGCCCCCTCGAAACCATACAACTTTTGTCGAAAACGTTTTTCTCTAAAATGCTTAGTTTTTGAAAGAAAAGGGGTGTACGGGTGGTCTAGGACACCCTGTATATATATATATATATATGTATATATATATATATATATACAGGGTGTTCAAAAAGTCCCGGACCGGTCGAATATTTCATAAACTATGCACTTTAGAAAGAAATATTTTAGACAAAAGTTGTATGGCTTGAAGGGGGCCATAAAATGGTGTCATTGGTTTGACCTTGGAGAGTCATTTGAAGGTCACGTGAAGGTCACCTTGAATTCTGTAAATGGAAAGCCTAATTTTTTATTGCATATTCTTATAGCTCATCGCGAGAGCTTTCCAAAACACTATAATAAAATATCTTTTCTTCAAGTACTTTTTGAGTTATAAGGCTTGAAATAATTTCTTAATTTTACATAAACCGTAAAATATCTTGTAAAATATTCATTTTCCGATTATCTTACCTTAATACTTTTATGTACAAAATAATGAGAGGAATCAATTGGTGTAAAGAAAACACATAATTGTTTCGAAAAAAAAATGTAATTGGTAATTGCAAATTACATTTTTTCTTTCGAAACAATTATGTGTTTTCTTTACACCAATTGATTCCTCTCATTATTTTGTACATAAAAGTATTAAGGTGAGGTAATCGAAAAATGAATATTTTACAAGATATTTTACGGTTTATGTAAAATTAAGAAATTATTTCAAGCCTTATAACTCAAAAAGTACTTGAAGAAAAGATATTTTATTATAGTGTTTTGGAAAGCCCTCGAGATAAGCTACAAGAATATGCAATAAAAAACAGGAGATTCCATTTAAGAAATTGACGGTGACCTTCACGTGACCTTCAAATGACTCTCCAAGGTCAAACCAATGACACCATCTTATGGCTCTCTTCAAGGCATACAACTTTTGTCTAAAACATTTCTTTCTAAAGTGCATAGTTTATGAAATATTCGACCGGTCCGGGACTTTTTGAACACCCTGTATATATATATATATATATATATATATATATATATATATATAATATTTTAATATATTATCAAGTATTACCTATTAAAAATTATGAAAAATAAACAAAATTATAAATAAAAACTTACTCAAAAAATATAGTTGGTACAGCATCTGGATGTAAACGAAGTTTGCTCTTCTTTATAAACCATTTTCCTTCAAAATGGAGATGGCATAGTGTACAATTGTTGTACGTATAATTTGGACCTTTTGGTTCTAAATCCAGCCTATTGGATACTTTTATCCATTGTAACCATCTGTAATGTAATAACAATTTGTTAATGTAAAAAGAAGTTATATATAAATAAATTGAAAATTTGCAGAACTTTATATATAATATTTACAAGCATACATTTAATTTTAAAAGGCAAATAAATTTGTTACAAATAATTAAAATAAGAAAATAATATACTTGTCATGTTCCTTCGGAAATCTAAATAGTGACGTTTTTCTTGAATGCTGGAATTCATGCATCTTGATACAGCACACCATTGCTTACTTTTTTTATTCATCGTGATATTTTAAACAAACGCCAAAAACAGCAATATCTGAACGAAGCTAAGATCAAAGTGCTCTTCCTATAAGAAAATAGAAAATCTATATAAATATTTATATAGATTAACTATTTTCTCTAAGGATAATGCCTTAATCAGCTTTCACTATTTTTTTCGACTTCACTTGCACTTCACATTTACTGTACAACACTATTTTTAACAGTGGGCCTGTTCTTTTTAGCTGCACTGCTGCACTAGTGCAATTAGTTAGAGTGAAAGAAAGTATGTTTGTCTCTTTCCAACTTATTGCACTAGTGCAGCAGTGCAGCTAAAAAGAACAGACCCAGTTTTTTAATGTTGCACTCAAATTGTTTTCTGATACACTTTCAAAATGCACACAGGTGTCAGCAGGTATTCACAAAACCTTTAAATGCAGAGAGAGAGAGCGAGAGAGAGTGACCGTAAACAATGAAGGAGAAAGTGAGAGGAAAGTTCAGATGGCGATACTGTGTTTACTCGTTAACTTCGCGCATGCGCACTCCATTTTGGATTCATTTCACAAATTTTAGGGAGTTGCGCTACTGAGTATACTGTGCCTCTACATAAAGATCGAGACCCGTATTCAGAACGCTCTAACATGTACAATAATATCTACACATATAAATACGCGAGATGTATGTGCTTTTATTAGAGTACGTATTCACAACGCTCTAACAAAGCAATGTTATCTAAACATGCAATATCAGCCAATAACAGAAAGCAAATTCAGTCAGAACTGTGCAACATACAGCTATTGGTTCCTTTTTTGTCGCATAATGTGGATTCATCTGAAGAAAATGTGCGTGGCACGATATTCAAATGTTCGGAAATATTTTATCGCAGTGTGCATAGTAAGTATATTTGCGTAAATTATATTACAAAATACGTTTTCTATAAAATTCTATAAAATTAATGTATGACATGGTATAATCGTGTAATGTGGACATAAATTCTTAATTATAAACATAAATTGTTAATTAAATTATTTTTTAGATGAACGACAAGAGAAAAGAAAATTTCTCTCTTGACGAGAAAAAATGTATCATTGATTTTGTCTTCCAGAATAAAAGTATTTTGGAAGATAAAAGTAATTCATTAAAAAACAAAACGCTTCGGCAGGAAAAATGGAAAATATTATGATTGCCAACATTATTTCATCAAGAGGCATTGCGCGCGATTGGAAAGATGTACGTGGTGCTTATCAACGCTGGAAAATGCAAGCCAAAAAAAATTATTCGGCGCATAAAAAATCACTACGTGCCACTGGTGGTGGTCCGTGTGATTCAGAACTTACTTCTTTAGACGATATGTTGAGGCAAATCACACCGGAAGATTTCGAGGAAGATGAAAACAGGTTCGACTCTGATGCAATGGTAAGAATGTAACATATAATTATATGATTGTACTATATTTAATGAGATAAAATAAATTAGATATAAAATCTTATATTTATTTTATATTTATTTGTTTATTTTTATTTATTTTATATTTATTTATTTCATTTATTTATTTTATTTATTTTTATATAGAGATCATCTTGCAATGTGCAGGAAATAGAAAGTGTACCAAATGAAAAAAATTATTTGTTGGATCCTGTTACAGGGTGAGAAAAACATGTACATTACAAATATTATAAATATACATTAAGTACATTATAAATATTTATTAATTCTTACTAATATTCTGTATACACATATTTATAACATTGTTATAATTTTAAAAGATTTGTACTTTAGAGAACTGATATGTGAAACTACACCTGTGACACAAGAATTGGAGAATATCAACAACACTGATCAATCTGATTCTCAACCTTCAGATAAAACCAGTGTTTCTGCAAAAAAGCGACAAAAGAAAAATAGTATCATGTCAGCATTTGAAGAAGCAATGTTTAAGATGCACGAAGAAAAAATTTTAAAAGAAGATAAACGTAATAAAACTGAACATGAATTAAAGTTAAAAATTTTAGAAACTGAATATAATAAAAATATAGAGTTAATAGAAGTAAAAAAAGAAAGCAGAACTAAAGTTAAAACTGTTAAAAATAGAATTAAATAAACAATTAGAACATTTAAGTAATCAAAGTGATTTAAATTGAAAATTAATTATATTATTTTATATTATTTTATATTAAAAAAATAAATATATTGCAATAATTATAATATTTATTACTTACATTATTATTTAGAGAATGTTAAGAAAAATGTCGTTGTGCAAATTCTAATCGAAATGCTGTACCAGCTTGTACAGCTCTATTTGGGATAGCAGCGTTATTTTCTTCATTTCCACTGCTATTTTCTTCATCTGAATCTGTAAAAAATATATATTATGCTTTATCTTATCTTTAAAATATAATATTATAGATTCAACTAACAAATTTTAATTGCTTCACACATTTAAATGTTAATATTAATATAAAAATGTATGTATATTTATTCTTAATTTAGTGTTTGATGATAAATAGTAAAATCTTTTTATTTTATTATGCAAGATTTACCATAATCAAAATGGTCAAATTGTTTCCGTATGTTGAAGAGAATAGCCATAGCAATGATAGCAATCTTTACTGTTTTCAGAGATATTTGCATATCATTACGTAATGCTCTAAACATCAAGGAAACTGCGAGGATAACCTCCATCTCCTAATAGTATTCCTGTCATTCTGCCTTCCTGTAATATAAATAATAGAGATGAATTTCTTATACCATAATTCAATACTTATTGTAATATTAGTAACAGGTATATAATTTTTTCAATCTAGACGGGCCATAAGAGCTAAACGCGGATGGTAGTGCGTAAATTTCAACGAGAATTAAGTTCTCGTTGAAACTTATTTGTGTGCACGGGGCACAAATTTTCTTGGTACGATACCAAGCAAATTTTTTTTTTTAATAATTCTCAATTCGAGAAATTATTTAATTATTATCCCTCTTTTCCCCCCTGTAGTGTTGTAGGCGAGAAAAATATCGGGCCGAAAGTCGCTGAATCGGGAATCGAACCCGAGTCTTTCGCTTGCCGGGCGACTGCTCTTACCACTGAGCTATTCAGACCCCTCAACTCGATACTTCTCGGTCGGCTACAAATATATATTAAATTAGGAAATAACGCCATCTTCCGCCGGCGTGAATTTAAAATAACTATAAGAAATTAGGCCACGGTCGTGTATACAGGTCTTGCAACTCTAGTGGTGGGGGGTGACTCATCTTAAAAAGATTTTTCAATCACACATCGATTTCATTTTAAAATCAATGCGTGATTGGCGGAAATTTTTCACTTTTCACGTTTTCACTTAAAAAAGTTACACAATCGATACCTTGAAGCCGTTTTCAGTTCATCGCTTAACCGTAAGAGTCGCCGTGATCGGGTGTCCACCCACGGGTGCGAGAGAGATAGAAAATGATTTTTCTCTGTTACAGCGCACTCATATTTTATATATAAAAATAAAGTAAATTATATACCTCATTTTATTTTATAATATTTAAGCAAAAAACGGGTTATCCATTACTTACCTCACTAGAATATCCAGAAGTGCGACTTCCATAAAAAATGCCAATATTTTCATTTTCGTGATTAAATGCTGTACTGTTGTTTTCAAAAGTAATTCCTAAAGAAATATATTATAGATACTCTTAAGTGTTATAGAAAAAGATATAGGAAAAAAATAATAACGCAATATCGTAAAATATATTATTTTAATAGTTTGTTAATTTGGACTGTTTCTTTTTTTTAACAAATTGTACAGGCAACAGTAAGTTTTGTTGATGAGCACGTTGCCTCATTCTCAATCGAACATAATAAATTAATGCGAAAGATAGTATGTCGGAAGAGTGCTCTTTACACGGAAACGTGAAATCATAAGTATTAAGAACTTCATCTAACGTTCGGTTAAAAACATCCGCATGGGAAGCATGTTTTGCAAAGCATCTTTCCACATGGCGAATCAGATTGAAAAAACGAAAATGGCGTGGATTAAACTACCTCGAGACTTTATATCGACCAGCTTCGTCAAGGAAGATTGGGAAGAGGAATCAGTAGTTACGGCTTGTAAACAAATGATACATGACTTGTAAATTTTTAAAATCTGCTTGCATAGATAACCTGAAATAAAGAAGAAGGAAGGTTTTAACCCTTTCAGGGGCACATTTTTCCTTAACACTTATTATAAAAATAAGAGTGACTACTAGGGTCTTTGGGGTCGCTGATTACGAATCCGAAGTCAGATTTTCAAAATTCAAAATGGTTGTTTCAATATACACATGCTTTAGGCTAATTTTACATTTTTTTTAAGTATATAATAAAAAGTATGTTTGAAAGTTTATAAAGTCACTAAGTACGATTTGAACACTACAATAACAAAAACCAAAAAAAATCATTCCTTATGTTCCTCCCTCTCGGCGTGACCCAGAACTAACGACGTGGACGTGGGGAAGAAATAGTTCCTTTTTTGTTTTTTTTTATTTAAAATTTTTTTTGTATTTTTTATGTTTTTAATTTTTTTGGGGTATTTTTTTGTTTTATAATTTTTTTTGTATTTTTTGTATTTTTAAATTTTGATAATTTTTTTAGATCAATTGATTTCTTTTAGAATCAAAACAAATTTTTATAATTTTACATTCTTATTATTTATGAGGTTTGGTGATATTTTTCAAAGCAATTTTGTTCTTTACTAATGTATAAAGGAACTTCGCATGTCTTGCAATAAAAAGATGTTCGTTTTTCTTGCGCTTTCGTGCTGCAGTAGACACATCTCCTGCGAGTATCTTGAACAGCTGGAAAATGAAAAGTTTGAGTGGTTCGAATCGTATCAGATACTTTTGATTTATACTTTTTCAAAGGAGATGTACTGGCTGATCTTCCTCTCTTTGGACGATTCGAAAAAAAAAACCCTACTAAATGATCAACTATTGCTAACCGAAAATCTTTTAGTAACATAGTGTGTGTTGGAAATAGCTGGTTATAAATAATATAGGAATTAACAACAGTTACATCCACAAAGTGCCAAAAGATTCGATGCCACCACTTCTTACTTTTGCGACTAATTTCGTAATATGATTTGAGCATATCTGCTTTGTCAACACATCCCATGTGATTATTATAATCTTTGGCCATTTGTGGGCACGTAACTGCTGTTGAAGAACCATCTTTTTGTTTCCTGTTGACTACTGATACTACTGAAGGGTCATGATAATTAGACAAAAAGTGCACGGGCTTCTTATCAATCCATTTTAGCCATCGAACTCCTGAATCTGACGTACGAAACTCACTATCTCCAGGAGACATATTTTTATCAGGTTCTTGAATTTTCGGCAAATTTTTTCTGTCTTTCCTCACTGTTCCACACGCTAAGATTCCGTCAGTCAGCAATGATGACATTAATTCTACAGTTGTAAAAAAATTGTCAAAGAAAATACAATAGTTCTTGTGAACTAAATCACGACTCAAATCTTTTACAACTCTTTCCCCAAGCAAATTTTCTGATTTATTTTGTATTTTTCCTGTATATATTTGAAACTCGCATATGTATCCGTAATCATCGGCTCTTTTCCAAATTTTGTTTTCCAACCTCTTTTGATTGGTTTCATAGGCATGTATTGTTTCATGGAACTCCTGCCTTTGAATTTGATCATACTTTCGTCAATAGATTGATTCCTGGTTGGATTATAAAACTTTTTATAAGTTTCCGAAAGAATGTTCAAATAAGGCGCAACCTTATATAATTTATTATATTTAGGGTCATTCCTTTTAGGCTCTTTAGTTCCGTCATTCAAATGCAAGTGTGATAACAAAAAGGAAAACCTTTTGACATTCATGATAGAAGAAATGTAAGAATCGTTGAGTTGCGCACTTTTGGACCAATAATCACGGTAAGATGGTAATCTTTTTATACCCATCATTATATTCATACCTATAAATTTTTTTATTTCTTCACTGGTAATGGGATCAAAATTTTTTTCTTTTTTCTGATTACAGTATAAATTTGATTGTTCAACAATGTCTATATTTTGTTCTGAGAACAAGCATAAAAAAAATTCGCCAGGCTTCGTGATATTCTCTGGAATGTTTTTCGGGCCACAAAATTCAGTAAATGGTGGATTGAAATAGCTTTGTCTTTTTTTTGTCCAGATTCCATCCAAAGGAGTATCATCATCTTTATCACTTTCAATACTTGAATCTGTAGCTTCTTCGATTTCATTGTTGGGACTTTCCAGATCTTCTAAAAAATTATTTTCATTTACAGAAATTTCATCCTCGCTATTTTCAATATCATCATTTGACTCGGCGTCACTAGGAATTTCTGCTTCTTCAACATCTGCCATTACTTAATTTATTATAAAAAAAATTCCTTGTAAAAAAACATAACTATTTATTCCAGTAAAAAAACTTGCAAGTTGCAAATAGCAAAACTTTTAGTTTTTCCATAAACTAAAATACTTGATTGATTTGAAATATGAAAACTGCTGCTCTAATGATAGTAAACAAGTTTTCAAACAACAACAAAAAAATAAGAAAATTTTATTTTCAACTAAGATCTATTACTTGCGACTGTACCAGCTTTTCACTAATATAAAAGTTATTGCTGTTAGACACCTCAAAATTTTGACAGGAAATAATATTTTATGAAAATAATTTAAAAATAATAAAAAAGAAAAAAACTATAATAATAAAAAATAATTTTTTACTGCAGCTCTTGTGCTTGTGACAGCACCAACACATTTATATCTTATAGAGTCATATAGTTTTTATAAACAGTTATTACAAATTTAACATCAATATATTTTATAATTATTTAATTAAATAAACATTTTAATGTGAACGGTTATAATTTATAATAATTATAAATAAATAATAAAAAAATTTTTAAAAAATACAAAAATTCGAAAATTTTGAGATTTTTGCAATTTTAAGATTTTTTTTGATAAAACTGAGCAACGAAAAATTTTGAAAAAAAAATATGTTATAAACCTATATATGGAGAATACGTAAAAAAATTTTCAGAGCTGTAGCCATATGCGTTACCGAGAAACTGATTTTTCAGTGAAAAAACAGCATTTTTTCATGTTAATTGTTTATAACAAGTATTTAAATAAATTAATTATTGCAATTTTACGCCAAAATTTCATAAATTAGGTACCCAAGAGTCTAAAAAATACTTTTGTACCTATAGATAGGGCAAAAGGTGTCAGAAATATGAAAAAAACGAGTAAAAAATAGGTGGGACATATATGTCCCACTGCCCCTGAAAGGGTTAAAGGATAAACTAGTGCGAACTAAGATGGATCTGGATTAAAGAGTTCCTACTTAATGTAGAAAAAAAATGTAACAATTTAAAACTGACGACTCAACTGAATCGCAGTAGTTAACTGAAAAGTGAAACTGAGAAGTAAGAGTTGTTAGTATGTTTCAAAGTACTAAAAGGGTTAGTAAGGTGTAGAGTAGGATCCAGAGGAATTAAAATTGAAAACCTGTCACGTAATAAATAATGCAATTGAGAGTCGGAGAAAGAGCATAATCATGATCTCGATCATATTCTATAACGTCATCCGCTTCCCAATCTTCGTGTTTTAGAATAGTATCCAACTTTTGCTGGATCTCTCGACGATACTCCGCACTCTTTCCTTTGCTGTTTGATCCGAAAACAGCTTTCAATTCGCTTAAAGTGACAAGGATCCACGGTGAAGTCTCCTCCGAAACAGTACAATTACCGTATTTCGGTGGCTTGATTATGCTATAAATCGATAGCAATTTATATAGTTGCAAGAATGTCGGACAGTTGGGATGGTCATTGCAACCGGCAGCTTGGCGAATGGTTCCGAAAAATTTCTGTAACAAATAATTAATAATGGAGAATATTTTATGATTATATTTTTCGGCATCTATTCTTAAATTTTTAAATGGTAAGTATTTATACGTTCATTATCTATTACCTCTAAGTTATCTTGATTCAGTTTTCCTGTTAATAAATACAGGAAACCGAAATTCGAAATGAGGTAGCGACACAACTCCATTGTAGATTGGAGAGAAACTCTCAATCCTTGTGCGGTCTCTCTAGTTAGAAATTCATCCTCCGTAATTTCGCCTTTGCGCACAGCCAGTTCCCACCGATTAAGCCATTCCAATGACTCTTCTAAGACCTATGAATAATTATTTTAAAAATGCAAGAGCATTATCCTGGAATGATATATCTACAAATAATATATTGTATATAAAATTCTTATATTTTTGGAACGCACAATCTTCCATATGCATTACCTTATTATAGCTTAATATAACACGACAATTATTAACTTGTTTATTATTCAACATCGAGATTACTTTGAAGTCTCCATTGCTTGGGGTAAGTCCCTCTATTGGAGATTTGCGATTCATCGCGTCAAACAAATTATTCATACGCTTGCAAAACGAAATCGTCTCTTCACACCCAGTTAGAGCGGTACATTTTTGAGCCAAGTAAAATGCTAAGCCGTTGGCAACAGAGTTACTAAAGATCTGAAATGAAAAGATATTAACGATTATGATTTGGAACCATGTACAAGAATGCTTGGGTAGTTGCTCGAATTTACGCTGTCAACGGTAGCCTTGAAACGGCGGTATCTCGGAGTATGCTAGCAAGCAAAAAAATTACCTGAGTCACAAGCCGAACACGCATTTTCGAAGTATTATCAAGAGGAACGTGTCTTTTTGTTATTTTCGGGCATGCCCTCGCCAGTCCTGCATGTTGAGTGTCGAGCCAAAGCTGCCAGATCTCCGCCGCAAGCAACATGCAACACGGCGTGGAGGGGGTAATGAGGATGTGAGCGTAAGCGTATGTGTGAGCTCGGCGCTTCGGCTAGCTTCGGATAGTAGAAGAGGACAGAATACAGTCTTCTGTCTTCTTCCTACCATCGAAAGCGACGGCCGACGCGCGACGCTACACGCTGCTCGCTCCTCGATATCTCGATATGCGCTCAATGTTTCTCTTACAGCTTTTTTATCGTATAATATGTTTATAATATGTATGTGTATTATATATATATATATATATATATATATATATATATATAAATATATTATACAAATATATATACAAATATAAATATATACTAATTATATGACAAAAATATATTATAAAACTATTTAATATAATAATTGAAATTGTTTTCTCCATACATATACATTTAAAATAATAAAATAAAAAAAATTTAAGGAGTGTGGCGATTTTCCACACCACCCACGGGGTATCACCAATGGCGCGTTAGGTTTTTTTATGTGGACCTTCGCCTAGAGCCCTATTATACCACATTGTATTGATATGTATAAGAGGAAAACATATCTAGGAATAAAGGATAAAAGGAAGAAAATATTGGATAAATAAATATATTCTATGAATTATTTATTATTTTTTTTTATTTATATAATATTAATAATAATAATAATAATTTTTTACAACATTTGCTGCGCCTCCTCGGCCCCAGCTGCCTCCTCGGCCTCGGTCGCCTTCTCGGGCCCGGCCACCTCTTCGGCCCCGGCCGCCTCCTCGGCCTCGGTCGCCTCCTCGACCGCCCGCGACGCCCCAGCCGCCCCTGCTGCCCCTGCTGCCCCTGCTGCGCTGCAAGTACCAGCGGGCACGGGCCCGCCCGCCTCCTCTTTTTTTTTTGTTTATTTTCTGAAAAATAAAACAAATAAATTATTATATATATATATATATATATATATATATATATATAATTTTATAAAATGTAATATAAAAAATAATGTACCATTTTGCTCCTGCTGTTGCTCTTCTTGCTGTTCCGGCGGCGGCGGCGGCGGCGGCGGCGGCGGCGGTGGTGGCGGCGGCGGCGGCGGCGGCGGCTGCTGCGGCTGCTGAGGCTGCTGCTGCTGCTGCTGCTGCATGAATGTTTGCAGCAGCCGCGGCATGTTGGATGCATCCAGCACCAGCGCATCCATGTCCTTATTAATATCTTCTATAAAATTAAGAAAAAAAATTATAACAGAAACATTAAAATTTCTTAATAATTTTGTATAAATAATAATTTACTTACGAGACATTATGTTCAATCTGTCGCCGTGCTTTGGTGAACAGATACTGAGGCACACTCGGCATTTGTTTCATGCCGTTTCATTTGTTTTATACCGTTCATTTGTTTCGCGGCATTTTTTTTTCATCAGATAATCTTGTCGCCTTGTACTGTCAAGTAAACGTATTTTTTTATACGTGCTCTGAAATCTTGGTGTTCAAGAAACTGTCACAATCCCGATTTGTGAGTTCTGATTATTTCAAATTTCTATATATCTATCATTTTTCATCTTTAGCTTCTTTTATTCATTCTTCTTTAATTCTTTGTTTCTGCCTATTTTTTGTTTCACAAAAATGTGTGATGAATTAAGAAAAAAATCTAAGCGAAGCTTTTCAGATGCTTGGCTCAATGATAATCGAATTAAATGTTGGATACGCAAAGTAGCTTTTGATGAGAGCTTGTATCATTGTATTATATGCAATAAAAATATTTCGTGCAACACACATGTTTTAAGACATGCGGATTCTGCGTGTCATAAAAATAATATTAAAGAAAATAATTCATCTTTAAGTACTGATAATAAAAATAATAAAAATTCAGATAAAAAAATATCCGAAAAATATAAATTTCAAGACCAATGGCTAGAGATTGAATTATTTAAGCCATGGTTACGCAAAGTATCACATGATATAAATTCATTTTTTTGTTCATTTTGCGATAAATCCATGAGAGGTGATTTATCGAAAATTTATCGTCACGCAGAATCCAAAGCACATATAGAAATATGTAAAATTAAAACAGAAACAAAGAATACAAACGAAAATATAAACATAACAGATGATTCACTTTTGTCGTTTGAAGAGCGAAAAAAAATAGCAGAAATTCGATATGCTGCATTAATTGCTGATAAAAATATTTCGCATCAAACTGCAAAAGAAATCCTCAACTTTTTTCAACATATTGGAAAAGATCCTAATGTGTTAAAAAGCATGAGCATGGGCCGAACAAAATGTAAAAACATTATTACAAATGTTTTGTGCCCAGTTGAAACAGATCGTGTCGTCAATAAAATTCAGAATACAAAATTTTCAATTTTTATTGACGAAACATCTGATATAACTAATGATAAATGGATGACTTTTCTTGTTCGATACGTTGATCCAGAGACATTAGATATTCGCTCACAATTAGTTAAATTAATTGATATTGATGCCAAAGATTCAAGCGCAGAAAAGTTGTTTGAGGCATTTAAATGTGAAATGTGGAAATTACAGATACCATTTTTAAATATCGTAGCTTTATCATGTGACAATGCATCTGTTATGACAGGAAAACATTTATCGTTTAAAAAAATTAGAAGAAATATGTCCACATTTATTAACATTTTCATGCCCATGTCATTCTTCCGCATTAGCAGCGCATGCTGCATGTTCTAAAATGCCTGCATATTGCGAGGAATTTCTAAAAAAAATTGCTACTTATCTCAATAGCAGTTCAAAACGTACGGCTATTTTTCGTGAATTTTGCGAGTGTTTCCAAGAAACAAATCGCAAAATATTGAAATTATGTGATACGCGCTGGCTTTCGCATTATTTATGTATCGAAAGACTTCTTGAATCTTGGGATACAATTAAATACTTTCTTACTGAAATGGTTGTGAGCGAAAAAACAAATTCTGGAGAATATCTATTGTCTATGATGAACAACGTAGAGATAAAAGCTTATTTTCTATTTTTAAAATACGTTTTAAATTTCTTTAATGCATTTAATGCATTTTTTCAAGCATTAGAAACAAGGATTCATTTATTGCATTCAAAATCTTTAAACTTTCTTTTCCAAATCTGTCGAAATTTTATAAAAGAAGAATATTTAAAACCATTTTCTCCAAATATTATATTCTCCTTAAAAGAAAATCAAAAACCTACTAATGAAATTATTTTGGGATCAGAATGTGAGGAATATCTGAACGAATTAACGCTGAAAGGTCACATAAACATAGTTACAATTGTTCGAGAGAATTGTTTAATATTTTATGTGACTGCTGCAGAAGAAATTCGTAAAAGATTACCTCTAAATAATATATTTTTATCAAAGTTACAAGTTTTTCGACCATATATAAGTTTATTTGATAACAATAGAGAAACATCATTCAATGATGTTTCTTTTATAGCTAAAACTATCGGCGGTTTTGATGAAGATGATTTAAAGAAGGAATGGATGGCCTTACCATCAGATTTTACAATGGAAGAAAAACAAAACTTTTCTAAATTAAATTTCGACAGCATGTGGAAAAAAATTTTACAAAATCGACACAATAATCTTGCTAAATATCCCAATTTAACAAATGTTATAAGTACTATTAGATCTCTTCCAAATTCAAATGCCGATCCGGAAAGAATGTTTTCTCTTTTAAATAATTTAAAAACAAAAAAACGTAACAGTTTTTCGTCAGCTACTGTTAATGCTATTTGTGTATTTAAATCTGCATTAAAAACGAGAGGCGAGACAGCTATCAAAATGAAAATTGATGAAAAGCATTTGTCTCTTATGTCAGCGGATAAATTATATGTTACCGTTGCTAAAAAAATAAAAGTATTTTAAGGTTACATGCTGCAGATACTATTGACATAGCTGGCCCCTCATCTCATAAATAATAAATTTATTAAAAACATTACGCTTGTAAAAGTAAGTACGTGAAAAAGATCTTGTCTGTGTAACAGACATCATATTTGTGGAAAGCAAAAGAATTAAAAACATCTTGTCTGTGTAACAGACATCATATTTGTGGAAAGCAAAAGTATTAAAAACATCTTGTCTGTGTAACAGACATCATATTTGTGGAAAGCAAAAGTATTAAAAACATCTTGTCTGTGTAACAGACATCATATTTGTGGAAAGCAAAAGTATTAAAAACATCTTGTCTGTGTAACAGACATCATATTTGTGGAAAGCATAAGTATTAAAAACATCTTGTCTGTGTAACAGACATCATATTTGTGGAAAGCAAAAGTATTAAAAACATCTTGTCTGTGTAACAGACATCATATTTGTGGAAAGCAAAAGTATTAAAAACATCTTGTCTGTGTAACAGACATCATATTTGTGGAAAGCAAGAGTATAAAAATTATCTTGTCTGTATAACAGACATCATACTTGTAAATGACAAAATAATGCAATGTGGTATAATAGGGCTCTAGGCGAAGGTCCATATAAAAAAACCTAACGCGCCATTGGTGATACCCCGTGGGTGGTGTGGAAAATCGCCACACTCCTTAAATTTTTTTTATTTTATTATTTTAAATGTATATGTATGGAGAAAACAATTTCAATTATTATATTAAATAGTTTTATAATATATTTTTGTCATATAATTAGTATATATTTATATTTGTATATATATTTGTATAATATATTTATAATATATATATATATATATATATATATATATATATATAATAATAGACACATACATATTATAAACATATTATACGATAAAAAAGCTGTAAGAGAAACATTGAGCGCATATCGAGATATCGAGGAGCGAGCAGCGTGTAGCGTCGCGCGTCGGCCGTCGCTTTCGTTGGTAGGAAGAAGACAGAAGACTGTATTCTGTCCTCTTCTACTATCCGAAGCTAGCCGAAGCGCCGAGCTCACACATACGCTTACGCTCACATCCTCATTACCCCCTCCACGCCGTGTTGCATGTTGCTTGCGGCGGAGATCTGGCAGCTTTGTGTCGAGCTCGAATAAAGTGTGAAAGTACTTCCACTCGATGTAACCGCTCGTTGAATTAATCTGCCAAAGTGCGAACAACCAGCTATGATATTGTATAAATAGTAATTGCTATTATTATCATTATTATTTAGGAAATATCAAAATTTTTTGTTACGTATCGCCATGATAATATATGTACTTTATAATTGATGGATTGTTTATTATTTCAGTTTTCGTTGCGGTAAATTGAGTATCTTGTAATATTTCGTAACTATTTCTTGTATTCGAGTCACTTCAACGTATGGCAAGTTTCTAAATTGAATAAGTTAAAACTTAATATTTATATTTAAGCACTCACCCGCAATCGTTTTTTATTATACAGCCGGTTTCGAATTGTTTTAAAAAGATGTGGAGTATCGGAAAACACGAATATTTTTCGCTCGCTATCCAGAGGGTGGATGAACCAGGTTTTTGTTTCGTCAATGAAACTCGTGATGCCTAATAACGACCACATCTTTCGATTTGTCGACGCACCATCAGCAATAACGCCAATGAATTTTTGCTCCACTCTCTTCAAGGTATGCAATAGCTTTGACGACTAACTTTGCTAATTCGGTCCCGTCAACAGAATTTTTCGACGCGAAAACAGCAATAGGTTGCGTGTACGTATCGGCGAGAGGTTGCAACATTAAACTAGACCGTGATCTGCTTGCTCGTTAATATTCGTGGATTTTGGTCCATCGTCGCCGAAATCAATCAAACCAGCGTAAGTGAGGTTCCTCGAGCACACTGATTTCCTCAAATTGATCTCGTCCAATAGCAGTATGCCGTGGCGTTGCAGCGGTGTTTTACGTTCCAAGTGTTTTTTAAGAAGCTTCGAGAATGATTCATCGAAACCGCATTTCATATTGATCAAGGAAAAATATTCTCGGATTGTCCGTGTACAGGGTAAAGGCAAGACGTTATTTTTACGTAAAAATTCATAATATCCGGGTGAACGGATATTCATTAATACGCATAACATTATCCAATCCTCCGTGTAACGTCGACCCTTTGTATCTTTCTTGGATGCAGCCTGGATTATTTCGTGAAGTGCTATTTTTTGAGCAGCTGAAACATTCAATTCGGAGCACTGTTTTTTCAAGGTTTAAGAAGCGATCCGCGATATTTCTTCTTTTTTCTTTTGCAACGATTGCAGTAACAGTGTTACTCGGAATTTAGCGCGATTCTTCATACGTCGTATACAATTTTTTTTTTTCGCATGATCATAATTTTTTTCTTCTCGATTGGGTTTGACGAAACGAAAATGTGCTTGAGTCTTGTGCTCTTATTAAACCTTGCTTCCTTTTGCAACAAAACTTTCCTCAGTTGGAGACAGCTATTACATAGCTTGGTTTTCGAGATGAGAGAGCAGTCACGATGGTGCCATTGTTCGAGGTAATCTTGAAAGACTTGGTCAGCTTGCAAATGATGAATAATGATAGCACCAATGCCATTGCATACGTTTGTTCTCTCAAATTTTTCCAAAATATGCGGCAACATTTCCATCTGATCCAAAATTTGGACAAGTTGTGCTTTCTCACCGTTAACGAGACGTCCATAAACGTGGTAACGTATTACTCTATTACTCTGGAGAATCACACATTTCTGAATTATCGGCGATTGTACACCATTCTTTATAATCGCTCGAGCATGTGAAAATAGGATATGTTGTTCAGATCCTATGGATAAATCGCTGACACTCCACGATTGAGGCACCGCGACAGAGTAGTTTATTATTTGGTCGCCGATGTGATCCACTGGTTCATGAATACCTGTAGTTATTTTTGCTCAATGTAGAAAATAATATAGTGTAATATAATAATGTATAAAGTGTAAATAATATGTAAGCTCTACGTGAAAGGATGAATAAATTACGCATTTTTCTTTCATGCTAGTTATTGTAAGGTAAGCATTACTTTACAATATATCGACATGTAACTTACGTTCGTTGATTATCATAGTAGGAATCTCGAATCTTCTATCAGTTGCTGCATCGGAAGTTGACGCAACGGAAGCTGATGCAATGGTAGCAGACGGAACGGAAGCTGACAAAATGGAAGTTGATGCAATGGAAGCTGATGCAATGGAAGCAGACGAAACAGAAACTGACGGAATCGAAGTTGTCGCAGCGGAGGGACTTGCAGTATCCTTATGTACCACTTCGATTACTGAATTGAATTGTGACTCTTGCATTCGAGCTTCATCTGCGACAAGAAATTTAATAAATACAGAGGTTATAAATTTTTTATTACTTCATTTTTTATTTTTTTATTTTTTATTTTTTTTTATTAAACAAATTTTATTGAAAAACCGTGATAGGTGATCGCTTTAAGCGATTTTTTTATTTTTTATTATTTTTTTTTATTAAACAAATTTCATTGAAAAACCGTGATAGGGATCGCTTTAAGCGATCACCTATCACGGTGAAAGTCCAAAAGCCACGAAGAATTATAAAGTCTAAAAGGTACAAAGGCACATTGAAAAGAAAAAAATATTTTTACATTCAATATTTTCAGTATTTACTATATAGCTAATACTTACTTTCATTTGTAGCAGTTGATATTATTTTATCAACATCGAGACAACTGTTATCAAGTTCCATCCGCTCTGGTACCTCGCACAGTACCTCGTTGGTAGTGATTGCTGCTGACGAGTGTCGACGTTCGATTTCAGTTGTGTCTGTTGATTTCTGATTGCATATCTCTTCCACTGAAGTCTTCCTTTCGACGCTGAAAATTGTTGGAAAGGCAGAAACATGAAGCCGCGGTTGCTGGAATGGAACCTACAAAAGAAAAAATATATACTGACGAATGAAAAATATATAAAAATTAATCCTGGGTATGCAGCAAAAAAGTTTGTTATAAAAAATTTACCTCTGCAATGAGTTTTCCATCGGCGTTGTGTTTTACGTACTTCCTGATAATATAATTTTTGTCAAAATGTTTTTCGCAAATGCAATGTGAAGACTTTAATGGTTTCTTTAAACCCGGAATAGCGACTTCCCATTTTTTTAACGTGTCAACGTTATCAGGCACTTTAAATATCGACACTTTTCGTCCATCATTTCGGTATCTCGAATTACATTTTGGCACGACACACAATCTTACCATTTTTAATTCTGTCGAAATTGTAAAAGACTAGAAAACGAAAATCGAAACAATGACCACACGGTGAGCATACGGTCTTGCATACAGACTGTGGGTGAGCACGACGCGAAATGAATTGAGATTCCCACCCGATCCCTGCGACATATGGTGGCAAAATCAAACACTAAAAACTCCTTCAAATTGCGAGTCACTCACTGTACCTAAAAAGAGCCTGAGTTGCAAGACCTGTATACACGACCGTGAATTAGGCTCCGTATGTTAAAACATAAACTTTCAATCTAGACGGGCCATAAGAGCTAAACGCGGATGGTAGTGCGTAAATTTCAACGAGAATTAAGTTCTCGTTGAAACTTATTTGTGTGCACGGGGCACAAATTTTCTTGGTACGATACCAAGCAAATTTTTTTTTTTAAATAATTCTCAATTCGAGAAATTATTTAATTATTATCCCTCTTTTCCCCCCTGTAGTGTTGTAGGCGAGAAAAATATCGGGCCGAAAGTCGCTGAATCGGGAATCGAACCCGAGTCTTTCGCTTGCCGAGCGACTGCTCTTACTGCTAGGTATATAATTACTTACCCAGCAAACACCAAGTAACATTTATATAACTGTTAGTTGTAATTTCCTACTCAACAATATAACAGTTACATAACATCTGTTATGTAACAGTTATATTGTTGAGTAGGAAATTATAACTAACAGTTATATAACTGTTATTTGGTGTTTGCTGGGTATTAGAAATCATCATAATGAGTGCACAGAATGTACATAATTGTAATTTTACCTCAAACTCTTCCTTCAAACGACTTGAATCCCATATCCGAGAATCATGAACGCTGCCCCTCCATCTAGCAACAATATCTAGAATGCGACGCTGTGCATCACAGACCACTTGTACATTGATGGAATAAAAACCTTTCCGATTCACATATAACATAGCTTGTTCCTGGTTAGGACACTTGATGCGCACATGAGTGCAATCAATGCATCCTATCACTTGTGGGAAACGAGCTATGTTATAAAATTCCGTTTGTAAAGGTTTAATATCATCTGGAAAATGCACAAAACGTGGTAAATAAGCTGCGATGGCTCTGGATACTTTAGTCACAATCCTAGATACTGTCGGTTGTGACACTCCATGTAAATCTCCTGAAATAATATAATACAATAATACAATAATATACATTCAAACAATATATATATAACATAATATACAAATTTATTACATGATATTACATGATCTTATACACAGTGAGAAATGACGTTCTGTCGAATTGACATCAAAATGACATCGAATTGATATAAATTACATCGATTCGACGTCAATTCGATTTTAATTATATTACAATAGATAAAACTTACCTAATTCCAATTGGTAGCATCCTTTCGCATAAAATCGTAAAGTAATTAGCACTTGTAATGCCGGTGAAATGTCCTTCTCATGTCCTGCCTGAGAAGATAACCTCTCCTCTATCAAATCTATTACAAATCGCACTGCTTCTTTTGACAGTCTATACCGATTTCGAAATGCAATATCATCAAACATTTCAAATGGATCTATTCTTTCTCGAACAACTCGCGGTCTTCTTTGTAATATTTCGTCAACATTTCGCACATCTCGTACTTCGTTCATTACGCGTACATATTCCATTTTTAGTTATCAACATACTTAAACATGCCCCTGATCACTTTTCTCGCGCACTGCTACAATATTGATATGTTAGCGCACTATCAGGGCTTATTAGTGGTTCTGAATAGGAATTTTGCCTTAAACATGCGTGATTATCAAATTTTTTTAACAGAGCGTTGCTATCATCGCGTTTTGAATACGCGCGCTAATAAGAGCGCTAATATTTCGACTTATCAGCGCGCTAACATAGTTGTAAGCGGGTTCTGAATACATCTCCGGGAACTTAGCCGGGCAACTTCGACTTTTTTAATTTTTTTTTTAATCGTTTGTTGGTCGTTTGTCGGTGATTGTTGGCCTAATTTCAACGTTTGTTGGTTTATATTTTTTTTTTAATAAAAAAATAAAAATTAGCGTGGTTAGCCGGAAAAATTTCATTTTCGTTCAAAAAGCGGTTAAATCGATACGCAATCATTCGCTGATGACTGTTGGTTTAATTATAACGTTTGTTGGTTCGGTATTTGCCTTAAAAACGAAAAATAATCTCTTTTATTAAGACCACATTTACAAAAGTCGTTAGGATCAATCACAGTTGAAGGTTAAACAGTCCTCGAATATGATTGGTTAATTTCTCCCCAATAACGTATGTCATTGTTTCTTATGACTTTAGGCTTAATCATCTATATAAACTTGGCCGAAGCTTGGAAAAGATTTTTATTACTAATTATTTCTTTTTAGACTTTTCATTGATATTGAGATATTAACACAGTAAATACGCGGGCGAGAATGAAATAAAAATGTGTTAATTGTAATTGGGAATATTTCTCTATATACAGGGTGTATAAAAAAGGTCGGAACCCTTGAATATTTCGAAAAATATAAGTTTTATCAAAAAATGTTTCAGACAAAAGTTGTAGGGTTTAAAAAGTTCTATTTACTGGCAATATCATTTTGACCTTGAAGAGTCACTGGAAGGTCACGTGAAGGTCACTTCAATTTTTTTAAATGGAACACCCTATATATTTTTGCACATTCTTGTAGCTTATCTCGAGAGCTTTCCAAAACACTATAATTAAGTATCTTTTCGTTAAGTACTTTTTGAGTTATAAGGCTTGAAATAATTTCTTAATTTTACATAAACCGTAAAATATCTTGTAAAATATTCATTTTTCAATTATCTTACCTCAATACTTTTACGTACAAAATAATGAGAGGAATCAATTGGTGTAAAGAAAATACATAGTTGTTTTTAAGAAAAAATATGGAATTGTTAATTGCAAATTACATATTTTTTCTTCAAAACAACTATGTATTTTCTTTACACCAATTGATTCCTCTCATTATTTTGTACGTAAAAGTATTGAGGTAAGATAATTGAAAAATGAATATTTTACAAGATATTTTACGGTTTATGTAAAATTAAGAAATTATTTCAAGCCTTATAACTCAAAAAGTACTTAACGAAAAGATACTTAATTATAGTGTTTTGGAAAGCTCTCGAGATAAGCTACAAGAATGTGCAAAAATATATAGGGTGTTCCATTTAAAAAAATTGAAGTGACCTTCACGTGACCTTCCAGTGACTCTTCAAGGTCAAAATGATATTACCAGTAAATAGAACTTTTTAAACCCTACAACTTTTGTCTGAAACATTTTTTGATAAAACTTATATTTTTCGAAATATTCAAGGGTTCCGACCTTTTTTATACACCCTGTATAATCAATTATTTCTTACAGGTCGCATCTATTTTCAAAATTTTCCGCATTCCATTTTCGTATCACATAAGTTTGATACGTATTGTAAATATTGTAAATATATAATTAGGAATAAGTTAGAATTACATATGCGTGGTTCTATAAAAAAAACAGAGGTTGAAAGGTTTGTATCTTATGTATTTTCTGATATATATTACAATTTCTTATTTAAGTAAAAATGTATATAGCTATTCATTTATATAGCTCATGCTATTTGATTTATAAAGTTGATTTATGTTTATTAGGAGATTATGCTGCTTGGAAATTTATATTTGAAGCTGAGCGTGGCAGAACACATGACTCAATAGAGATACCCAATAATGTAGATATAACTTTTTGCATCGGTGAAGTGGCATATGTTTGTAGCAGTATGTTTCTTCTTTCCGTCCAATAAGTGAGTACAAAAGTTAGTTTTGCATTAATTAAAATATATTGTTTTCTAATTCTTCTATATGTGATACAATACGCTGATACATAGTGAATTAATACAATTAAGTTATTCTTATATATAATGTTAAATTGTACAATGTTCAATTGTTTTCAGTTGGAAGTTACAGAATTCGAATTAAAAAAAAAGCACAGCTCAATCTTTTTAAACCATTGAGATAAAAGAAATATTATATATTCAAGCACATGTTAATGATATGAATGAACAGGAATCATCGCACTATGTAAGTACTTTATAACAAGATATCGCACATTATTAAATTTTATAATTGTATCAAGTCTCTTTATTAATACTTATTTCTCTCTTTGCTTTTATAGATTAATTTAGATAATGGCCATTTTCTATTCGATTTAAATACTAAAACTGAAACAGATCTTCTAGAACCGAATTATTCTTGCTCGAGTAATCATTTTACTATAGAAAAGTCTTCTAGATTCTTAGAGAGATGCATCAGAGTAAGTTTAAATATTTTATTCATATATTTGTTACGCATTAATTGTAAGTAGGAATAATATTTCATATCTAATCTATTACTTTTTATATTATAGGTCACGTACATTTTCCAAATTTTCCGCATTCCATTTTCGTATCACATAAGTTTGATACGTATTGTAAATATTGTAAATATATTATTAGGAATAAGTTAAAATTACATATGCGTGGTTCTATAAAAAAAAACAGAGGTTGAAAGGTTTGAATCTTATGTATTTTCTGATATATATTACAATTTCTTATTTAAGTAAAAATGTATATAGCTATTCATTTATATAGCTCATGCTATTTGATTTATAAAGTTGATTTATGTTTATTAGGAGATTATGCTGCTTGGAAATTTATATTTGAAGCTGAGCGTGGCAGAACACATGACCCAATAGAGATACCCAATAATGTAGACATAACTTTTTGCATCGGAGAAGTGGCATACGTTTGTAGCAGTATGTTTCTTCTTTCCGTCCAATAAGTGAGAACAAAAGTTAGTTTTGCATTAATTAAAATATATTGCTTTCTAATTCTTCTATATGTGATACAATACGCTGATACATAGTGAATTAATATGTAACGATGCACCCCCGAATGCATCGTTTCCCGGCGAACACCGGCCGGAAGCTGCCGCCCGACGAACATCGGTCGGGCAATGGCAGAGGCGCAGTGCGCCCATTTTTAAACTGTTAGAGAACAACCGGGCAGGGACACTCAATTGTTGAGAGACTACCGTCGGGAGCCGTTACCGGCGGCTGAGAACCCGCGTTCGGCACCCCGAACTCCCCCGGGCGGATCCGAACCGTTCCGATTTTTACCGCCGCTCGGTGGGGGTAATTACCGAATACGCCGGCGCGGGTAATTAGCCGAGTATAAAACGGGCTCTCGACGGCACAACCGGACAGATCCTTGCGATCCTCTCAAGCGCCTAGCTAGTCCGAAGGCAAGCAAAGCAGCTCAGAGAAATCCTTGCGAGATTAACAATGCCAGAAGGTAGTGAGAACGCTGCCTCCGCCGATCGATATCGGCGCCTGTGAAATCGCCTCCGAACCAAGATCCTTATCAGGCATCGCGCCTTCACGAAGTGGAACGAGAGCCGCCTCCGACGCTCGCTAGCGTCGCGACGCCTTCTAAAACCCGCAAATCCATCCGGGGAAATTAAGGCAATATCAATCCGACTTAAAGCCGAAGTTAAAGCCGAACGATTTAAACGCCGAACAGCTGAGCGACAAAACCGCGCATAAGAAACGCGACAAAAACACGCCCGACGAGCCGGCAAGAACGCGATAACGAACCGATACTCGGAAACGGGCGAGTGCATCGCGCCGGATATTAATACCTTTGTACAGTTATACACGCGCACACACACACAACACTCTTGTACATTTATACACGCGCATACACACACACACACACTCTTGTACATTTATACACGCGCATACACACACAACACTCTTGTACATTTATACACGCGCATACACACACACACTCTTGTACATTTATACACGCGCATACACACACAACACCTCTGTACATACGCACCAGAAATAATAAAGCGTTAATTCGTAATCATACGTCTCCGCCTTATTGATTCCACCACCTGGATCCGACGGCTATCCGTATCAATCAGATTACGCGGTACTCGGGAAAAACCGTACGTTACATTGGCGCCCGAACAGGGGCCGGTTAAATAGAAAATCGTGCCGGTGTGTGTGCGCAAGGAAACGCGTGAAAGGGTGGATTTACACCCTACCGAAGGCCCAGTTAGCGGCCATTTTGCGGTCATACGACCTTGATGATTCCGGACTGCTGGACGAACTCCGTCGCCGAATGAGCAATTTTGTCGATGACAATCCGGACGAGTTCGAACCGCCGGGGGGGAGACAAGCGCGGGGCCGGCTCCGTGCATTACGGTGACCACTCCAAACCAACACGAGCATGCCGTAGAAGCTCCGGCCACGGACGCGAAGTTAATCAATCAGATACGGAAGTGGGACTGCCATTTCGATGGTCGGGACCCTGCCGCGTTTCTAGAGCGTCTCCGCGAACTCAGGGACGGATATGGGATCTCGGGGCCCCAGATGCTGAAGGGGTTGCCCGAGATGTTAAAAGGCGATACACTATTGTGCTAGAGGAACCACCGCGAGGATTGGCGGACGTGGAACGACTTTGAGCGAGCATTCCACCTGCAATTTTTTCCGCGGCGATATGCGACCTCCTTACGCCGAGAGATCATGGGGCGTCATCAGACGAGCGGCGAGGAGTTTACACGCTACTCCACGGTAATGATGACACTGATGCGCCGGGCCGGGGGGTTTTCACGCGAAGAGCAGCTCGACTTAATATACGAGAATATGCATCCCGAATACAAGGCGTACGTTCGCGTGGACGATGTCCGAAGTATCGCCGAGTTGCAGTCCCGGGCAAAAGAATTCGAGGACAGAGCGAGAAAAACGGGAAATGAAGAAGCGCGAGAAACCAACCCCGACCGTCGCCGCCACGTATAACAAGCGCGAATGCTGCTGGCGCTGCAAGCAGCGGGGGCACACGCGGGGCCAGTGCCGGCGCCCAGCTTTGAAGTTCTGCTCCCAGTGCGGCAAGGACGGCGTATTAACCTCCGAATGTCATCCGCGTCCGGGAAACGCGTCCGGGGTGGGGGATCTTGCGGTCGCGACCCCCGCCCAAGACTCCGCATAAGGTTTCTTCCCCGACCGCACATATATGTAACCATCAAGGGACGGCAATTTGACGCCCTGATCGATTCCGGGTCGGAGGTATCCCTCATGAACCGCCACACCGTGGATGCACTCCGACAGGAAGGAGTGATCGAACAAACGGGGGGAGGGGGACAAATTCTGCTGGTGGACGGGACGCCGGCAGACGCCCCCGGGACCTTGACCGTTCCCCTTTGCGTGCGCGGCAAGAAGGTCACGCACACCTTCACGATCCTGCCCGAGATGGAGAGTGATCTCCTTCTCGGGATCGATATCCAGGCCCGATTAAGGCTGAGGGTTCCGCCACTGCCCCTGTCCGTTCTCAGGGAGGGAGGTCAGTGCTGGGCCGCCACGGGGCTGGCCAGCCAGACATCGGAGGAGCGCCGAGCGCTCCGGGATTTTTTAGAGGTGGAACTCCGGAAGTTCGAGAAGATCGGCGGACCCACCGGGAGGATCCAACATCGGATCCGGTTGAAAGACACGACACCTATTAAGCAACGGTACCGGCCGCGGAATCCGGCCATGCAGGCCATAATCGACCACGAAGTGGAGGAAATGCTAGAGCAAGGCATTATTGAATCCTCCGACAGCCCGTGGAGTTCACCGATAGTGGTGGTGCGGAAAAAAGACGGCAAATCCCGCTTTTGCATCGACTTTTGCCGCGTGAACGAAGTGACCCACCGCGACGCATACCCGCTACCCCAGGTAACCGCCACCTTAGACAAATTAACGGGGGCCCGCTATTTGTCGACTCTCGACCTCAAAAACGGGTACTGGCATGTACCACTCACGCCGGAGAGCCGACCAATCACCGCCTTTACGGTGCCCGGAAAAGGGCTTTTCCACTTCCGGGTCATGCCGTTCGGACTGCACTCGGCGCCCGCCACTTTCCAACGGCTTTTAGATACCGTCCTCGGACCCGACCTCGAACCACACGTCTTCGTGTACTTGGACGACATAATCGTCATTAGCCGCACGTTCTCGGAACATCTCGAGCTGCTCGCCGAAACCTTCCGCCGGCTCCGGGAAGCGCACCTTCGACTGAACCCGGAGAAGTGTAAATTCTGCGTCGAGCAGTTAAAATATCTGGGGCACGTAGTGGGACGGGACGGAATACGAACTGACCCAGAAAAAGTCAGTGCCGTGGCCGAATGGCCAGAGCCAACAACGATAAAGCAAATCCGCCAATTTCTCGGAATGGCGTCCTGGTACCGACGGTTTATCGAGAACTTCTCAACCATAGCCGCTCCGCTAACACAACTGACGCGTAAAAACGCCCGATGGAAATGGGGAGACGAGGAGGCAATCGCGTTCCGCGCTCTCAAGGAGCGATTAATTTCCGCGCCCGTTCTCGCTTGCCCGGATTTCACGCGACGGTTCTTTTTGCAAACGGATGCCAGCAGTACCGGACTCGGGGCCGTATTGACCCAGCGTTACGAAGAGGGCGATCGGGTTATCGCCTACGCGAGTCGCACACTCAACGCGGCCGAAAGAAATTATAACGCGACGGAGCTAGAATGTCTCGCCGTCATATGGGGCATCCGCCGGATGCGTAACTATCTGGAGGGATACGACTTCACGGCCGTAACAGACCACCAGGCCCTGAAGTGGCTGCGGAAAATGGACTCGCCCACGGGACGCCTCGGACGATGGGCGTTGGAACTACAGCAGTACAACATGGAGATCCAATACCGTCGCGGGACTCTGAACCGCGTCGCGGACGCACTATCGCGCCAGCCCGAGAGCTGTGCCGCCCGCACTACACGCTGTCGCTGGTATCAGCGTATCCTCCAGGAGGTAAAAGACGATCCCGCCGCCAGACCGGAATACAGAATCGAGCAAGGGAGGCTCTATAAACATGTGCTGCACAGCTTCGATTTCAAGGAGATACCAGAGGAGCAGCAGTGGAAGGTCTGCGTTCCACAACCGCTCCGAAGAAAGGTGCTCGAGAAGGCCCACGACGCTCCGACCGCCGGGCACTTGGGAATCGCCAAGACCATAGCCAGAATGGCCGAAGATTACTACTGGCCGAAAATGTTCCGCGAGGCGGCAAATTATGTCAAGGCTTGCCAAAATTGCCAGACACACAAGGCGAACCAACACCGACCAGCTGGGAGAATGCACGCGACCAACATTACGCGACCATGGGAACAAGTGACGGTCGATTTGGTAGGACCACTACCCCGGTCTCGCAGAGGGCATACGTGGCTATTGTCCATGCAGGACAGATTTTCGAAGTGGGCTGAGTTCGTGCCTCTCCGACGAGCCACCGCCGACGCCGTCACACAGGCCATTACCAACCACGTCATCCTGAAACACGGCCGTCCAGGATCCATTCTTACGGATAACGGCACGCAACTTCGCTCAAAATAACTGGAGGCACGCTTGGCGGAGAGCAGGATCAAGCACCCCAGCGTACGCACCCCGGCATTGCAACCCGGTGGAACGTACGAATCGCACGATCAAGACGATGATCAGCCAGTACGTAGACAAGGACCACCGCACCTGGGACGAGCACCTGCCGGAGTTGCAATTCGCATTCAATACGGCCGTACATGACGCGACCGGATACACGCCAGCCTACTTAAACCATGGAAGAGAGCTCACCGCGCCGACCGAAACCGAGGAGCGGAACACGACGCCAGAAACACCAGACGCGATGCACCAGAAGTTGCAAGAAGCATACGAGCTCGTGCGCATCAACCTGGCCCAGGCGTTTCAACGCCAGCGAAAATATTACGATTTAAGACGCCGGCTATGGAAACCGCAACCCGGAGAATGGGTGCTAAAAAAGGAGCATCCATTGTCAAAAAAAGCGGACTCCTTCAACGCAAAACTCGCGCCAAAATTCAGCGGGCCGTACGAAGTCAGACGGTTAGTATCGCCCGTGATCGTGGACCTGAGGAGCAAGAGGGGGAGGTGGATACGTCACGTACATCAAGATCTCAAAGCAATCGAACAGAATCAAAACATCAATAATCCGGGAGAAGACGACCTCATCCCCACCGACAGCGATGACGATCCCGAATGATCCGCGAACAAAGAGTGTCAAACCTGAGCACAGTCACAAAGCAACGAAATGTCGAGCGAACCAGACGACATTTTAGCCGCAATAGACCAATATTTGGCCGAGGAGGCCGGCACGGAGACCGTACCAGCGGAACCACCGGGGCCACCAGCGGAGAAACCCCGGCCACCACGGGTCGGAACCGTGATCCAGCGGTCCGACAGAGAGAACGCCAGGAAGGCCGCTATCCTGGCGGCACCGCCTCCGCCGCCGCCGAGACGCCGTCAACCACGGCCCTACGAGCGCCGACCGCCGCCACCGGCCCGGGAAAACCAGCCGACAGCAGCATCCAGAGAGCCGGTACCAGAGCTGCTGATGCCGATGGGCCCGATTCCTGCACCGCCGATCCGCGTCCAGGTCGAACCGGGCCTGGTATTCGAGGTTCCACACTTCGCGGTCCACGTGTCGCGTCGACACCGCCCACGCACCGCAGACGGGCAGTGGATCCTGCGTTTTAGCCGCGACGGCAAATTACGCTACCACCGGCGTATCCGTTAGGCCCGAAGATCCGGTCACGCCTCAAATTCAGGCGTTATTTAGCGGGAGGGTAACGATGCACCCCCGAATGCATCGTTTCCCGTCGAACACCGGCCGGAAGCTGCCGCCCGACGAACATCGGTCGGGCAATGGCAGAGGCGCAGTGCGCCCATTTTTAAACTGTTAGAGAACAACCGGGCAGGGACTCTCAATTGTTGAGAGACTACCGTCGGGAGCCGTTACCGGCGGCTGAGAACCCGCATTCGGCACCCCGAACTCCCCCGGGCGGATCCGAACCGTTCCGATTTTTACCGCCGCTCGGTGGGGGTAATTACCGAATACGCCGGCGCGGGTAATTAGCCGAGTATAAAACGGGCTCTCGACGGCACAACTGGACAGATCCTTGCGATCCTCTCAAGCGCCTAGCTAGTCCGAAGGCAAGCAAAGCAGCTCAGAGAAATCCTTGCGAGATTAACAAGGCCAGAAGGTAGTGAGAACGCTGCCTCCGCCGATCGATATCGGCGCCTGTGAAATCGCCTCCGAACCAAGATCCTTATCAGGCATCGCGCCTTCACGAGGTGGAACGAGAGCCGCCTCCGACGCTCGCTAGCGTCGCGACGCCTTCTAAAACCCGCAAATCCATCCGGGGAAATTAAGGCAATATCAATCCGACTTAAAGCCGAAGTTAAAGCCGAATGATTTAAACGCCGAACAGCTGAGCGACAAAACCGCGCATAAGAAACGCGACAAAAACACGCCCGACGAGCCGGCAAGAACGCGATAACGAACCGATACTCGGAAACGGGCGAGTGCATCGCGCCGGATATTAATACCTTTGTACAGTTATACACGCGCACACACACACAACACTCTTGTACATTTATACACGCGCATACACACACACACACTCTTGTACATTTATACACGCGCATACACACACAACACTCTTGTACATTTATACACGCGCATACACACACACACTCTTGTACATTTATTCACGCGCATACACACACAACACCTCTGTACATACGCACCAGAAATAATAAAGCGTTAATTCGTAATCATACGTCTCCGCCTTATTGACTCCACCACCTGGATCCGACGGCTATCCGTATCAATCAGATTACGCGGTACTCGGGAAAAACCGTACGTTACAAATACAATTAAGTTATTCTTATATATAATGTTAAATTGTACAATGTTCAATTGTTTTCAGGTGGAAGTTACAGAATTCGAATTTAAAAAAAAAGCACAGCACAATCTTTTTTAAACCATTGAGATAAAAGAAATATTATATATTCAAGCACATGTTAATGATATGAATGAACAGGAATCATCGCACTATGTAAGTACTTACTTTATAACAACATATCGCACATTATTAAATTTTATAATTGTATCAAGTCTCTTTATTAATACTTATTTCTCTCTTTTGCTTTTATAGATTAATTTAGATAATGGCCATTTTCTATTCGATCTAAATACTAAAACTGAAACAGATCTTCTAGAACCGAATTATTCTTGCTCGAGTAATCATTTTACTTATAGAAAAGTCTTCTAGATTCTTAGAGATGCATCAGAGTAAGTTTAAATATTTTATTCATATATTTGTTACACATTAATTGTAAGTAGGAATAATATTTCATATCTAATCTATTACTTTTTATATTATAGGTCACGTACATTTTCCAAATTACCGTGTCTGGTCTTCTTATCTGGATTCCAACAGGTTTTGATATTGCTTTAAATGAATCCTCAACGTAGGACTTAATAGTTTGGTTATTGAAGGCAAGACTAATGCCACACAAAAGTGCACGTGAAAAATCACAGACAACTTGTTTGGGTTTGGGGGCACCCATTTGCAACCATTGCCTCAACCAAAGTTCAATGAACTCAGTAGTATGTTTCTTTGATAGCATTTGATACACAAATATTGTAGTATTGTCAAAATTGATTACAATCGCGTATAAGATGTGACCAGACTTTTTACCGTTTCGATCTAATCTTCGTACAACACTTCCTGTCGAATCCAGATTTATAAATGACTTTTTGTTTAAACGACAGTATTCTTTATATGCATGCAATTGAGCCTGGGTACTATAACAAACATGAACGGTAAAGATCCGACATCGTGTATTAATCCAATGTACTCGGGTTTTAATGACATTTCTTCTATCGTTCGGACGAGATCTCGACCGTCATTTTCTTTTACTCCGAGCTCTTCGTTAACTCCTCTTTTATGAGCTTGTCGAAGTACATTGCCACTGGGCAAAATGGGTGGTTCGGTTTCGTTGGGCCACATGATCTCCCTTGCTTGCCTCTTTCGCCACTCAAAAGACCCTTCTGTTTTGAGTTCCTTCTGTACTTCTTTTCTTCGTTTACCGTTTAGAGGTCGTTTGACTGCTTCGTGATTTTCATTACGAGTATCTCGTATTGTAATTTGAATTCTTAAACCATCCAAATCCAATTTGTTGTAATTTGAATTCTTAAACCATTCAACTCCAATTTGTTTTTCAGCATATCCTCGGAAAATGTTACGGCACTTCTTCGACTTGCACGATCCTGTTATTTTGATCGAATATACATCGTTCTGAGATATTACTTCAGCTCGTTTAAACACGAATGCGCACGGGAGTCGGTATTGTTTAAAAAATGAGATGGCAATTTCATTTGTCCATATTCTTGGCTTTAATTTTGCTCTCGAACTGCCCCCAATAATATCAGGCTTGATGTCATTCCATTGTTGTTCAGATAGGACAAAATCAAACGTATCCAAACAATTCTCATTATTACTCAAATCACAATATGACTCGTCGCTATCAAACTTTCCAGAAGTCATCATAGAACTTTCAATGCTGGAATTATTATTCTCGTCCAATTTTGGCAAAACGAACACACCCATTTCCCGTCTGGCTCTACTGAGGATAAAATTTCTATCGTTACGCACATTTGTATAACAAGCTGCGGCACTCCATTTTCCGCCTAATGCAATAGACATTTCCTTCCATACATTTGATGACCAGGCTGGTAAGGATTCAGCTTCGAAGTGTTGTATGAATTTTTTGACAATAGGAATACTCTCTTCTGGTGATACGGCAATTTTGCGTGGCATTTTGGCATGTCTGTAAAACATATATTTTATTGTATTTAAGTAAATATGTTATATACTTTACTTACTTCAAAACAAAGTCGCATTAAATACACATAATCATAAAATAAAATTTTACCTTTTATTTAAGACACTGTATAGTTTTGTTTTAAGAACAGCAATTTTAACTTATTACTTCCAAATAATATTTACAATATGTATCAAATTTATATAATACGAGAATGGAATAGAGAAAGCACTCAAAAATAGAAGCGACCTGTAATATAAATAAAAATAGAGATGTGAGATTGTATATATAAGAATAACTTAATTGTATTAATTCACTATGTATCAGCGTATTGTATCACATATAGAAGAATTAGAAAACAATATATTTTAATTAATGCAAAACTAACTTTTGTACTCACTTATTGGACGGAAAGAAGAAACATACTGCTACAAACATATGCCACTTTTCCGATGCAAAAAGTTATGTCTACATTATTGGGTATCTCTATTGAGTCATGTGTTCTGCCACGCTCAGCTTCAAATATAAATTTCCAAGCAGCATAATCTCCTAATAAACATAAATCAACTTTATAAATCAAAAAGCATGAGCTATATAAATGAATAGCTATATACATTTTTACTTAAATAAGAAATTGTAATATCAGGAAATACATAAGATACAAACCTTTCAACCTCTGTTTTTTTTTTATAGAACCACGCATATGTAATTTTAACTTATTCTTAATTATATATTTACAATACGTATCAAACTTATGTGATACGAAAATGGAATGCGGAAAATTTGGAAAATGGATGCGACCTATAAGAAATAATTGATTATATATAGAGAAATATTCCCAATTACAATTAACACATTTTTATTTCATTCTCGCCCGCGTATTTACTGTGTTAATATCTCAATATCAATGAAAAGTCTAAAAAGAAATAATTAGTAATAAAAATCTTTTCCAAGCTTCGGCCAAGTTTATATAGATGTTTAAGCCTAAAGTCGTAAGAAACAATGACATACGTTATTGGGAAAAAATTAACCAATCATATTCGAGGACTGTTTAACCTTCAACTGTGATTGATCCTAACGACTTTTGTAAATCCGGTCTTAATAAAAGAGATTATTTTTCGTTTTTAAGGCAAATACCGAACCAACAAACGTTATAATTTAACCAACAATCATCAGCGAATGATTGCGTATCGATTTAACCGCTTTTTGAACGAAAATGAAATTTTTCCGGCTAACCACGCTAATTTTTATTTTTTTATTTAAAAAAAAAATATAAACCAACAAACGTTGAAATTAGGCCAACAATCACCGACAAACGACCAACAAACGATTAAAAAAAAAAAATTAAAAAAGTCGAAGTTGCCCGGCTAAGTTCCCGGAGATTCTGAATACGGGCCCGAGAATTTATTTCTCAAGTTGGTTATCCTTAACGCTGGTTTATAGAGGCCGTAACTGTTAGGCTGAGTTTCCACTGAGCGCGTCACGCGTTGCGTCATCCAGCGCGAGCCAATCAAAACATCCCATTGTAATAACACGGAAAACATGTTATTACAATGGGATGTTTTGATTCGCTCACGCTGGTTGACGCGACGCGTGACGCGCTCAGTGGAAACTCAGCCTTAACTTATGCCGGAACCGGTAAAGTTCAATATTAGAATTTCAATGCTTTTGTTCATGCTGAAAGCATGAACAAAAGCATTGAAATTCTAAACTTAAATTTAAACGGGCAGTCAGAGCCAAACACGGATGGTAGTGCGTAAGTTCAATGAGAATTAAGTTTTCGTTGAAACTTATTTGTGTGCACATGGCACAAATTGAAGGGTCTGAATAGCTCAGTGGTAAGAGCAGTCGCCCGGCAAGCAAAAGACTCGGGTTCGATTCCCGATTCAGCGACTTTCGGCCCGATATTTGTCTTGCCTACAACACTACAGGGGGGGGGGGGAAGAGGGATAATAATTAAATAAATTCTCGAATTGAGCATTATTTAAAATTTGCTTGGTATCGTACCAAGAAAATTTGTGCCCTGTGCACACAAATAAGTTTCAACGAAAACTTAATTCTCGTTGAACTTACGCACTACTATCCGCGTTTGGCTCTGACTGCCCGTTTAAATTTAAGTTTATGTTTTAATTTACAGAGCCTAATTTCTTATAGTTATTTAAATTTCACGCCGGCGGAAGATGGCGTTATTCTTCATTTTAATATATATTTGTAGGCGACCGAGAAGTATCGAGTTAAAGAGTCTGAATAGCTCAGTGGTAAGAGCAGTCGCCCGGCAAGCGAAAGACTCGGGTTCGATTCCCGATTCAGCGACTTTCGGCCCGATATTTGTCTTGCCTACAACACTACAGGGGGGGGGGAAGAGGGATAATAATTAAATAAATTCTCGAATTGAGCATTATTTAAAATTTGCTTGGTATCGTACCAAGAAAATTTGTGCCCTGTGCACACAAATAAGTTTCAACGAAAACTTAATTCTCGTTGAACTTACGCACTACTATCCGCGTTTGGCTCTGACTGCCCGTTTAAATTTAAGTTTATGTTTTAATTTACAGAGCCTAATTTCTTATAGTTATTGAAATTCTAATATTGAACTTTACCGGTTCCGGCATAAGTTAACAGTTATAGGGAGTCAGGTTATTAAAGACCTCCTATTAACTGTCGTTGGATGTCGGGTGGATTGATACACTCAGTTTGTCTTTATAAAAATATATTTTACAACAAAGGAATTTACAACTATGGTTTCAGTCTTTGGTAACTTACGTCCGCTTCGGACGACGAGACACACTAGAGTGAAAGATCTAAAGGACAGAGAGATGATTCCGGGTATTTCTGTCCTTCTCTTTTGTCTCGTGGTGGGGACACTGTAGGAGTTGAGGGGAAAGCAATGTGCATGCTCGCTTCGTTTTCACTCATCCCATCAGTGTCCCCACCACGGGACAAAAGAGAAGGACAGAGATACCCGGAATCATCTCTCTGTCCTTTAGATCTTTCAACGCTGCCTCTTACGGTAGGGGCCAGTCTATTATGTAAAGCCTACGGCACACGGTACAATTTTTCGTACTGGATTTGATAAGATTTAGTAAAATACTAAAAATGCACCAATCAGAATGCAGCATTTCTAGTATTTTACTAAATCTTATCAAATCCAGTACGAAAAATTGTACCGTGTGCCGTAGGCTTTACATAATAGACTGGCCCCTACCGTAAGAGGCAGCGTTGAAAGATCTAAAGGACAGAGAGATGATTCCGGGTATCTCTGTCCTTCTCTTTTGTCCCGTGGTGGGGACACTGATGGGATGAGTGAAAACGAAGCGAGCATGCACATTGCTTTCCCCTCAACTCCTACAGTGTCCCCACCACGAGACAAAAGAGAAGGACAGAAATACCCGGAATCATCTCTCTGTCCTTTAGATCTTTCAACGCTGCCTCTTACGGTAGGGGCCAGTCTATTATATAAGTCTATGTGCGATACCTACGTTTACGTAAAATCCTTGTGCGTTGACTAACGTCTCCGGGTGCGTTCCGAATTCCGCATGAAGCGCATAGACTGCATAGAAAATCGTTCCGATTTAACCAATGCGCGCATTGGTAGCGCTTTAGTAGCGCTGAGAATTCTCTAGATTGTACTAACCGTACTAAATTCTTAGCACTCTTCCAGCGCATTGACTGCCTCTACTCTCGACTTGAGGCAGTTGATGCGTTGATGCGTTTATGCGATCTATGCGTTTTATGCGTAAAGCTAGCGCCAGACTATGCACGTTTTCGCGAATCGTGATGCGTGATTCGTGATTCGTATAACGTTCGCGAATAATGTGGAGGGAAAATTCGTCGATTCGTCATGCGCGATTCGTCATTCGCACTGATTCGCTAACCGAGCGGTTTTTTGACGAAACTCAAAGGAGACGAATCGTTACGAATCAATCCATTCGTGTCGCGCTACACTATGCGTAACTAGTTCGTGTTTCTCTTTGATAGGTTATTGCATCAATTATAATGAAGAGAGAGGCAATGGAGAGCTGGACAAATAATCGCGTGCTTGAACTTGTTGAAGACATAAGAGAACATAGATGTTTATGGGATCCAAAAGATAAATATCATAAAAAAAATTGGTCAAAGTAACGCGAACTAAGAAACGACGAATTACGAATTACGAATGATATACAACGAATCGCAAATAGTGTGGAAGGTTTACACTGACGAATAACGAATCTCCCTGAATGTCCAACGTATCTCTATGAATCACGAATTACGAATCGCGAATTACGAATCACGCATAGTCTGGCGCTAGCTTAATTCGGAACGCAATAACAGATAACAGATTCTTTGTGACGATGGAAAAACAACAATTATATGAATTTCCAGTTTTAATTGAAGAAACTAATGAAATAATAACTTTGTTTTTAAATAAAAATGATATGGAGAAAGCAAGCCAAGCTAATATTAATATATTATTTTACCTTAATTTATTATTTCATTTTATTTATATTTATTATTTATTTATATTTATATTCATTATTATTAATATTAATTTGTTTATATTTATTATTATTTATTTATATTTATTATTTATTTTTTTATTTTATTTGTATTTATTATTTTATTCTATTTTTATTTAATTTTTTTACTATTTTACCATTTTCAAATCGTATTAGCGCATAGAATGCGCAGACACCGTTCCGAATAATTAAAGCGCTTCATACGCATTGATAAAACGGAACGATTTCGAAGCGCTGCGCAACAGTAATGCAGTCTATGCGTTACATGCGTAAATCGGAACGCATCCTCCGACTAAAGGCCATCACACACAAAATTGCATAGCTGCATATGCATAACATAAGACCATATGGACCAATGAGCATCGAGTATTATGTTATGTAAGTCAATATGGCGACTCAATACTCGATGCTCATTGGTTCATATGGTCTTATGCTATGTATATGCAGCTATGCAATTTTGTGTGTGATGGCCTTTAAGGTGGAAGCACATAAAATTACAGGAGCCATAAGCAGAATGCAGAAGTCATAGCGCATGCGCTATGATTCTGAATTCTGCCTATGGCTTGTGGATTTTCAATCTACATAAAAATACATAATGCATAGCCACGGGCATAACTCACTGTAGCCGGTTCTAAAATTATTTCAAGCCTCATAACTCAAAAAGTACTTAACGAAAAGGTACTTCATTATAGTGTTTTGGAAAGCTCTCGAGATAAGCTACAAGAATATGCAATGACAAATAGGAGGTTCCATTTAAGAAATTGAAGGTGACCTTCATGTGACCTTCAAATAACTCTTCAAGGTCAAACCAATGGTACCATCTTATGTCCCCCTCGAAACCATACAACTTTTGTCTGAAACATTTTTGTTTGCTGGGCTTAGTTTTTGAGATATTTCAATGTCTTCAGATAAATCGGCCACCCTGTATATTAAATTTTGTAACAATTTATTACACTTAACATTAAATTAGGTGAAAATATATTATTCTGAATAAAATATTTGTTACAATATAAAATGTAATTTTATCATTGTTTCATATAAATAGTTTAGTTTAATTTTATATTTTCACAAAATATAAAAACATAACAAAATTACACTAAAATAATATATTTCTCTTGTTAAATTTATATTATTATAAAGTTCTTTATTCCATTCCGCTTTTATATGACTGGGTTCCCCATGGAATATATTTTACGCAAAAACGGAAAAAATTCTAACCTAAAATTTACAATAATTCTGAATTAGCTTTGTTTTTATAAATTATATTCCATTGGAATTTTCCATTTATTATAAAAAGATATTTTTTTACAAAATTGATTATTTTTGTTAACTATAATTCATAAAAAATAATTTTTTACTCTTACTTATTTCCGCTTTTTCCGGTACATGGGGAACCTGGTTATTTAAAATCGGAACAGATGTCTTTTGGAAAAACGTTCTGATTGGTTACCCCCACTATACTTCTTTTCCGTTCCGCTTTTCCGTTCCGCTTTTTCTTCTACGTGGGACTGCACCCTTAGGGCCTCCACACAACCTCAATATAGTTAGCAGACAAATTCAATATTTCGCATTTTCTATTATTGCATTCGTTTGGGAATCATTTGGGCAAGTTTAGGAAAGCATTTTCATAGTTTGGGACATAATAGTTTATTTATAATTAATAAAAATAAGTTCGGCGTATAGTTAGCAGAAATAATTTAAAAAAATTTTTTTTTTTTTTAATCAACGTAGAATTATTTGGGAAACACTTCTGTAACGCCCAACGGGAAATAATAATTTCAATGTAATAAATAAATAAAAATTTCCTCTGTTCACTTTAGCAGACAAATTTTTTATTTTTCATTTTTCGTTATTGCAATCTATTGGAATCGTTTGGGAATTGTTTGGGAAAGTTTAGGAAAAGAGTTTTATAACTCTAAAAATAATGATTTACTTATAATTAATGAAAATTAATTGATTTCGTATAGTTAGCAGATAGAATAATAAAAATTATTTTTTCTTCTTTAATCGACGTGAAATTATTTGGGAAATATGTCTGTAATGTTTTTAACGTTTGGGAAATAATTACTTCATCTGAAAATCGATAAATATGTCGATGAAAGGAGCCCGCCTCGACCTCCGGGAACTTAGCCGGGCAACTTCGACTTTTTTAATTTTTTTTTTTTTTTAATCGTTTGTTGGTTAATTTCTTATGACAAGCATGGAGCTGACACACACACACACACACACGGGGGGGTGCAAGGGGGGCCTTCGGCCCCCCTCCCGCGCCCACCCCGTCCCCCTCGCTTCGCGTGAAAAGTTGCAAAGTGGAACCTCGCTTCGCGTGGAAAGTTGTAAAGTGAAACCTCGCTTCGCGTGGAAAGTTGCACCCACCCCGCCGGTAGGGGTGCCTACGGTAGGGTGCAACTTTCCACGCGAAGCGAGGTTCCATTTTGCAACTTTTCACGCGAAGCGAGGGGGACGGGGTGGGTGCGGGAGGGGGGCCCAAGGCCCCCCTTGCACCCCCCCCCGCGTGTGTGTGTGTGTGTGTGTGTGTGTGTGTGTGTGTGTGTGTGTGTGTGTGTGTGTGTGTGTGTGTGTGTGTGTGTGTGTGTGTGTGTGTGTGAAGTGAACAGAGGAAATTTTTATTTATTTATTACATTGAAATTATTATTTCCCAAACTATGGGACCGTTACAGAAGTGTTTCCCAAATAATTCTACGTTGATTAAAAAAAAAATAATTTTTTTTTAAATTATTTCTGCTAACTATACGCCGAACTTATTTTTATTAATTATAAATAAACTATTATTTCCCAAACTATGAAAATGCTTTCCTAAACTTGCCCAAATGATTCCCAAACGAATGCAATAATAGAAAATGCGAAATATTAAATTTGTCTGCTAACTATATTGAGGTCTCCGCACAAGGTGTTCCGTATCGGATTACGTTACGTTAAGTATAGATCGTAAATTTAACTCCGTACGTAAAATTAAACTTCAGTCAACGCACAGAAGAAATCGTAACGTAAAGACATGTCTACGTTACAATTTCTTCTGTGCGTTGACTGAAGTTTAATTTTACGTACGGAGTTAACTTTACGATCTATACTTAACGTAACGTAATGCGATACGGAACACCTTGTGCGGAGGCCCTTACGCATACGACTTTGTCGGAAACAGTTACGACATCTTTGTGCTCAGGCCCTAAGCTTAAGGTGCCATTTCATACATCGCTCTATCGCTCGATTTTAGCGACATAATAGTCCATATTTTGAATCCTCTTTTATCGATAAAAGTGTTTCTAAAAGTGGCCTGTAGCCAATCAAAAGGCTTATATGCCACTTTTAGAGGCACTTTTATCGATAAAAGAGGATTCAGAATATGGGCCAATGACGTCGCGTAGTCGCCAGCGACGGGATTCTGTAGTTGGATTTTTCCAACTACAAACGACATTCACGAGCGATAATTTTGAAATTTTAAGACTCAAGGTTACGTTCCAAAACGTAAGTAACCGAAGGAAATTTTACTCGATGACCGATTTGAACCAATCAGAAAGGCTTAAAAGAGTTTCGGAACGGCGATTCGAGTAAAATTTCCTCGGTTACTTACGTTTTGGAACGTAGCCCAAATGGATAATCAAAGAGTAAGTATATAATTTTGTAATAAATATTAAATATATATAATAATAATATTTTATAATGTAATTTTATACATAATAAAAATGTAAATATAAATCTGCTGATATATAAGGTTATGTTAAAAATCTTTTGTGTAATAGCAAGAGAACATTAAAATAAACGAAATATTTTTATTTATAGAATATATCATGTGAAACTATTTGTAATGAGGATGAAGTACCGACGCATACATGTCTAAAAGACTATTCCAATTTTATTACGGATGAAAATTTGTGTTTTTATCCTGTATTAGGTAGAATGTTTGTATTTATAAATTTTATATTAGTTAATTACAAAAATAATCTGTTTTATAATGTTTTTAGATGATGGAGTAACCCACACTTTTTTTTTGTATCGTTTCTTTTTTTCTTCTAAATAATAAAGAACTGCCGCTACTGCTAATCTTTTCTTTATATTATTCTGCTTTATATTATTTTCATTTATAATTTTTGTGCACTCAATCATCCAATTATAATATTTTCTTGCTTGTAACATTTTGTTTATATTTATTTTATACTGTGCGTGTCTCAACGGAACTTTTCTTTCTAAGGCCGGTATTCATAGTCCGATCTTACATTTGAGATCGTCTTAAGTTCGAGCTTGAAATGCTACGCAGCCATTTGATTGGTTGAATGAGGTCTTAAGTCAACCTCGGATCAGACTTAAGACAATCTTAAATATAAGATCGGACTATGAATACCGGCCTAAATTGCTGCTGCAGGTCTATTCTGTAACTCCGTAACGACGTTGTAGTTATCGTTAAGTGAGTTTATCGACAATTTTAACGAAAGTTGTATTCTGTAATTCAAATCAAAGCGATAATGTCGTTAAAATTGTCGATAAGAAACCAAATTCTGTCGTTATGCTATCGAGGAGTCTCGGACCTCTCGCCTTGGCTTTATCGACTCACTTTGACGCGTATATGTCAATGTATGTGTATATTGTTCTTAACCTCACTAAGAAAGTGCGACAAAAATTAGAAATATAAGGTAAGAAATAAAAATTATGACTGTTATTATTATTTAATACATATCATTCTCAAATTTAAAAAAATAATATTTATAATGTTTGTTATATAAATTATATATATGTAAGTATCAATACTAACAAGAAATGCAAAACAAGAATAATATAATATAACAAATATTTTTAATATATATAGATTATTATTTATGATTTATAATTTTGATCTGAGATTAGTAATTTACTTCTTTGAAGAAAGAGTCAGAATTATGGAAAGAAAAATTGAAAGAAGATTGCTTCGTGATGCACAAAATCCTTTTGAACTTCCTAATAGGGAATTTTTGGCAGCTTACAGACTTAATAAAGAATTACTTATGGACCTAACAATATGTTAAGACCACATTTACAACCACTACGTGGAAATGGTTTAGCTCCAGAAATTGCAGTATTAGTAGCAGTTGAATTCTTCGCTAATGGGAGTTACCAAAACCAGCAGGAAATCAATTGAGTTTGCTTTAAGTCAACCATCCACCAGTCGTTGTGTACGAAAAGTAGCATGGTTAATAATAGATATTTATTACGACAATGGATAAAATTTCCAATGACACAACAAGAGAGAACTGCTGCACGAAACAAATTTGCAAATGCTCGTCAACCATTTCCTGGTCCATTGGTCTATAGACTGCACTTATATTAATCTTCTCGCACCACGTTTACATGAAGAGGCATATTAAACCATCATGGAAATCATTCACTAAATTACAAGCAGTAAGTACAACCTTGTTCTACATAATTACAATTTATACATTATTATATTTATTACTTAATAATTCTTAAAACGTATAAATAACAGTTTTTATTTCTGTGTGTTGCTGTTAATAATAATCTTTATTGTTATATAAGAACATATATATAGAATATATTATATAATCAATTTTTATAGATAGTCGATCCAGACTTAAAAATATTAAATATTAATCAGTTATCCGGACACACATGATGCATTTATATGGAATGCTTCTCCCGTTAGACGTATAATGGAACATTTTTATAACAACGGTGAAAGAAGAACTTATGTGATTGGTATGATTTATGACTTTGTTTGTAATAGGTATTTTAAAAAGAAAAAAATGTATATATTTATTTCTAATTTATTTTTTAGTATTTTTTATTATATTTTTTATTGCTTTTAAAACTAATTTTAAGATATATATTTATTTTTTAGTCTTACTTATTTGATATATTATTTGAATTTATATAGGAATATGATATCCTTTGGAACCCTGGTTATGACACCATTACCTCACTATCCTCCATGGAGTCGACAATTTCAATACAACGAAAGACTGTGTAAAGCACGAAATTTGTTAAAGGTTTTTTGGAGTATTGAAAGGAACATGGAGATGTCTATCATATCAACGTGTGTTAATGCATCACCTGAAATTGCCGGACAATTGTAAATGCGTGCGCAGTGTTTAATATGCGACAACATTATCGACTACCAATGGAAGTAGAAAATAATAATTCTATGTGCACTGAGAATGTATATGTTGAAGATGCAGAAGCAAGAGAAGAAGTAATGAATCACAGAGGACCCAAGCTGTTGCGCAACGTATACAGAATCAAATAATGCAAGAGTGGTTTCCTAATTATCGTTCTGCATTGGATAACGAAAATAACTGAAAATATTAATTTGTATTATCGCATAATTGTATAAAAATTGAATTATTTTAAACATTATAGAGCAAACGCTTTTCATTTACATTACGCCTTAAGTTGTAGAATATAAAAAAATAATGGAAAAAATAAATTTATAAAACTAACATCAAGCAACAAAACATATGTATTTTTTTTGTCTCTCCTTTTCTATAATTTTCCAGTTTTAATATGTATACATTACGTATTAAAAATAATTTACATTTTATAATAACAAAACATAAAACATTACATAACTCTTTGAAAGACATCTTTGGATTCTGGAAACACTACATACTAATTAAATGCAAAACTTAATCTGTTAATATTCGTTATTAGTAATATTTCTGTGACTAGTTTCTTTATTTAATATTCGTTAATATTCGTTATTAGTAATATTTCTGTGACTAGTTTCTTTATTTGTAAATTTATCAATAGCTTGGCTTAATTGAACAGAGCTTCTGCTTGAAGTTTCATTGCCTCAGCTAACATCTGTAAAAAAAGTATATTATTAAAATAAAAACTAAATGTTTCGTGTATTTATGAATAAAAATACCAACTCGCATTGCTTCTGCATGTTTATCTGCAATCTTTTCAAATGATTTCGAGCTTCATGTAACTGCACTCCTAAACGTGTAGAAGATGTACCTGTAAATTCCAAAAATAATAGTATTATATTAAATGCAGATTTTATATATTTAAGACATTAATTTTGTATTATAATTACGTCTTGTACGGATCAATTGTGTGCTGGAGGATATGTTTTGTCCATTGGATTGTGTATTAGAAAGAATGTCTGATCCTAAAATGTTTGTTGATTGCGAAGTAGAAGGTATGCTTGTTGATTGCGAAGTGGAAAGTATGCCTGTTGATTGCAAAGTAGAAGGTATGTTTGTTGGGTGCAAAGTGGAAGGTATGCTTGTCGAATGCGAACTGGAAAGTATGTTTGTTGAACACAACATGCATGTCTTCAAGACGTCTTAAACATGTCTTTTTTATGACGCCTTTAAGACTTGACCAATTGACGTCTTTCTGATGTTTTTAAGACATTCAATTTAAGACGTATTTTTTTAGACGTCTTAAACATGCCTTTCTTATGACGCCTTTCAGACTTGACCAATAGACGTCTTTCTGATGTTTTTAAGAACATAAGTTAGAAAGAGACAAACATACTTTCTTTCACGTACTCTTACTAATTGCACTAGTGCAGCAGTGCAGCTGAAAAGAACAGACCCATTCATTTTAATACACCATTTTTAAGATGGCCGCGGTGCCAGGCCAGGCAGGCATTAGACGGGATCGAGTTGGAAAATAAATTATTCCATTTACCAAAGTTGAGCAGTGCTTTGCACAGGTAAGAATTAATGACATTTAAAGCCGGGTCTGCAATGGCCATAGAATAAGATTGTAAGATGTAAGCGAAATAACCAAATCCATTTCCTATGGATTTCGTGCGTTCTACGGTGGTCTCGCATACGCAGTCACGGAAGAATTCTGCGTTCTTAATTCTTATTGCGCGTCCGCCGTAGAACATACATAGAGCCCATTCTACAATGGCAGTAACAAGACTGTAGGAGTAGAGATTAAATCGTTTTTAGTGAAGTAAAGAAGAAGAAGTAATGAAATAGACAATTCTCATTTTGTACTACTATTACCTTAGAGTACTAATGAGAATTTCTATTTCGTTACTTCTTGTCTTTACTTCATTAGAAACAGTTTATTCTTTACTCCTACAGCCTTGTTATTGCCATTGTAGAATGGGGTTAGGGCGTGTTCCAAAATTCATTGCCAGTGCTAAAAATCTTTAGTTCACGTTACGTATATTATATATTTTCTGCGCTGGCAGTGAATTTTGGAACATGGCCATAGTAGGAAATGGATTTGGTTCATTTCGCTTACAACTTTATGCTACGTTATATATATATATATATATATATATATATATATATATATTATATGTATGTATGTGTAAAAAAATTAAACTATATTGTAAAAAAATATATTAATTATGTTTTGTATATTTTTTTGCAGCATTATGACAACATATGAAGATTTTATTCAACAAAATTTTATTCAACAAGATTGTGACGGTGTGCGTTCCATAAATGGAATGCTTGGCCATCATCGCGTATTGATACTCAATGCTCTTATTGGTCTTATCACATTTGGCAAAATGATTCAAGTTCATGAATTAGAAGCACAAAGGATCTTCAACCAAAACAAGTTCAAGATATGTTAGGTACGAATAGAATAAGTCCCAAGTTATATTTACTATATTAGTCATTGTTCTTCATGATTACTTTATTGCATTTTATTCATTACATTATTTATTACATTTTGATAGGTATAGATAGACTAATTCCTGGACAAAATCCAAATCAACCAAGAGGACCTGGTGCGTAACTATTGCCAGCTGCTAATCGCTTTTTGTAACCAGTACATAAGTGTGATATGAGACAGTTCGACAGATCTTTTAGGAGAACTGCAATGTGATCCATGGTCTGTTGGGCCAGAGAAACGTTCATTGCGATCTACAAGTGTGGCATTAGCAGTCGGCCACGGGTCTCTTAGAAGCTAGTTATGCAAATACTGATGCTAGGTATTTATATGTTGTAATATGATGTATATATGTTATGTTTTTCATTGTAATCCTACATATAATGCTATCAATGTATTTAAGGATTATGCTATTTGTTGGCGGACCATGTTCTCAAGGACCTGGCCAAGTTGTAACTGATAATTTATGACAACCAATCAGATCACATCATGATATTCAAAAAGATAATGCTAAGCATAAAAAGGCAATTAAGCATTATGATACACTTGCATCACGTGCTGCAACTAATGGCCATAATAGATATTTATAATAGATATTTATTTTTGTGCTCTTGACCAAACTGGTTTATTAGAAAGGCGACAATATTGCAACTCTCTACTGGTGTTCATATGATGATGGGGGATTTATTTAATTCTTCATTATTCAAACAAACTTTTCAACGAATATTTGTTACAGATGCCAAGGGTGATTTGAAAATAGCATTCAATGCAATCTTAGAAGTAAAAACATCTCAGAAAATTAAAGTTTCTGGAGCAATTGGATCTTGTGTATGTCAGTGGGAGAAAGGATCAAGTGTTGGAGTACTACAAGAAGTAGGCTTATTTGTCAGTGGAAATTTTGTTCATTGACACCATCTACAACAACAGCATTATTCTTTGAAGTTGCAAATTAACATACAGCCCCAATTCCGCAAAGTGGAAGATTCAATTCATAAGATTCAATTCATTATCCAATATTAACATAGTAATGGACAAAGGCGAATTAGAGTTACTACTATTGCAAGAAAGTAAATATATTTTTTATTATACATTATATGTATATCATAAATATTTATAATATCATAAATAATAATATAATATCATAAATATTTATGATGTTATAGGGATATCTTTAATTATCAGTTGGGCAGATGAATCATCATCTTTGCATCATGTAAGCATAGAATTTGAGGAAGCAACAGCTGTTTTTATGTCACGTTTAACTGTATTTCGAGCAGAAAGTGATGATGGTCCAAATGTTTGAAGATGGGTCATATTCTGATTAGACTTGTTAGTAGTTTCTATCATTAAAATTGTGCCCAATTACACTTAATATAAAGCTTAAACTTTATATATTTATACATATAGAGTTACACATAAATATATATTGTATCTATTTTGAGGTGTAAAATCTTATTATTGCAGTATCAAAAATTCGGAGAATATGCAAAAGATGATCCAACTAGCTTTAGATTGGCAGAAAATTTTTCCTTATATCCACAATTTATGTATCATTTATGCAGATCACAATTCTTCAAGTATTCAATAATTCCCCAAATAAAACTAGTTTTTATAGGTAAGTTGTTATTTGTATAAAACACATGATATATTTAAAACTTATTGATACTTTAGGTCTCATATTTCATATATCAATATATATTTTTTGACATTCTTTTTAACTGAAAGAAGAAAGGAGCATCTCAGATAAAGTTTTCATTTAGCTTATGATAGCAGTCATTTGTCATAAGTTGCTAGTGTATTCGTAATATATACTGTGTCCATTTTGTGTGCAACATTCAATTTAATTTCAAATAACTGCATTATATGCATATTTGCAATAATGCAGTTATTTGAAATTAAATTGAATGTTGCACACAAAATGGACACAGTATATATTGCGAATACACTAGCAACTTATGACAAATGACTGCTATCATAAGATAAATGAAAACTTTATCTGAGATGCTCCTTTCTTCCCATCTTTCATCGAGTGCGATTGTGATTGTGGTTGTGCAAGCTGAAGAAAATCTTTCGATATTTTGTCAATATCTGATCATGTCTTGCCAAATAGAGTCATATATGATATATGGTTATCATATATGACTGTATTTGATAATATATATCATATATATGACTATATTTGGCAAGACATGATCAGATATTGACAAAATCCATATATGACGAATTTTTTTTTCCCGAAAGTAGTAAAGTTAAGTTAACTGTATTCTATGGCTATGATCAGGAAGATGTTATGAATGCTTCGAAAAATCATTCATATATCTTTATTTTCGTGGAATGTAGAACAAAAATAGAATAATGTTCCGAAGCATATCTAACGTTTCTCCGACCGCAGTCAAAGTTTAATAACATTAATAATATTTTGTAGGATCTACAGAAGAAACGAACCTCGTGCAAACGCCTTCTTGCAGTGGCGTACAAGTATCCGGAAATGTTACCAGTCTTAGTAACTTGAATGGTATGCATAATTATAGGATATATATGGATTATCTGTGTGTGTGTGTGTGTGTGTGTGTGTGTGTGTGTAAAAAATTAAATTCTATATTGTAAAAAAAAAAATATATTAATTATCTTTTTTATATTTTTTTACAGCACTGTGACAACATATGAAGATTTTATTCAACAAAATGAAGATTGTGACGATGTGCGCAATGGAATGCTTGGTCATCATCGCGTATTGATGCTACTAGACTAGTTGTACCATTGAAAACTTTGTATCAACCAAAATATAATAAAGAAATGAACTTAAAATGATGAGTTTTGTTATTTATTATAGAATAAATCAATAAATCAATATGCAGCTATTTTACCGACCGAATTACGCACGTCTAAAATTCGTCTTAATAGAAATGTCTGAGACGTCTTTATAACATCCTGAGTGAGACATTTAATTATATGTCTTGAGTGAGACGTCTTAAAACAATGCCAGACAGATATCTTAAATCGGGACATAAGACGTCTTAAAGACGTCATAAAGATGTAATTCTGATAACTTCTTAAGACGTCTTTAGAAATTTCATGACGTCTTTAAGACTTCTTTAAGACGACATAATGTTGTGTGGGAATTATTTGTACCACCTAAAAAGTTTATTCTTTTTGCATTTTCTTTCATCAAAAAATATTGCGTATATTTTCATTAAAAAATATTCATTAAAAAATATATTCAAAAAATATATTATATTAAATATCTTAACTTCATTTGTGTATAAGTACTAACATAAATATTACAAAACATCATTTGTTTATGTAATGATATAAGAAAAGGAACAATAAAAGGAAAAAAAATTACTAACCAGATTCAATGGTAACTCTGAGATTATTATTGGGACTGGCATATTTTTCAAAACATCTTCATTCCCTGCAGCCAATGTTTCTACAGCATTCTAAAAGTACATACGATAAAAAATAATTTTTAATGTATTATATTTTAAACAAACATCTTACAAAAATACACGGACATAACAAATATTATACAACAAAGAATAATCATATGGTTACTTACAATGCAACGTGGATCAAAATATGCATTGAAAATTGAAAATAAAAGTTTAAGAGTAAAAATTATTCAATACAAAGAAAAAAAGATTAGTTTTTTTCTTTGATTGATTAAATTTTAATCTTTAATGTTTAATTTTCAATACTTCATACGATCTGTTAGCTTACAGTATACTCTTCAGGGAAACTATCTGGGACATCTGACAGACCTTGTACATATTCGTGTCCAATAATTCCTAAAATCCTCTTGTCTAATTCTGACAATACTATGTTTACAGGATTATTTCCAGTTGCTGCTCTTCCTTTCCTTAATTTTTGGACTTTTTCCGATACTTTCGATTTGAGATCTCTCCATGTCTGAAATAAATATCCAACTGTTCGAGTTAAAATATGACAAACATTATTATTTAATATATATATATGTGTGTGTGTGTGTGTGTGTGTGTGTGTGTGTGTGTGTGTGTGTGTGTGTGTGTGTGTGTGTGTGTGTGTGTGTGTGTGTGTGTGTGTGTGTGTCATATTTACAATCTTCCAAGATTTAAAATCTTTCTCTTTTCCATTAGGTGTCAAGGAATTTAGATGTGTTGCTAATTCTTTCCAATTTCCTTGTAAGGTGTTCTTGCCCTCCAATGTATAAAATTTTCCTGATGCCACGTGTGGATGTTGCTCCAAGTACGTGACAAGCGCTTCCATTTGTCGAGATGTAGCTCTTGCCTGTCTTTTGCCATATTTCTGTAAATAATATTTTTATCTTAATATCTTAACCTCATTTGTGTACTAACATAAAATGTACCACGCATTTAATTTTAATATATATATATATATATATATATATATATAATTTGTATTGTTTTTCGTATTTGTTAACAACTTTTTAATATATAATAACTTTTTAATATATGTATATACATATATATATATATATATATATATATATATACATATATTAAAAAGTTGTTAACAAATACGAAAAACAATACAAATTACAATATATTAATCAAAATATGTATTATACTTACAGTTTAGTTCGTTTTTCTTTTAGTCAACAAATGAAACTTGTGCGTTCCTAAACTCACTATAAAAATACTGAGCTTTGATTGGCTGAATAGAACAATCTTAGAGTTACTTCGAACCGAGTTTTATCGTTTTGATAACGATGTCGCTATCCTATTTTGTATCGATGCCATGTCGTTAGAAAGACTTATAGAATAGCCCTATCGTTATAATGTCGTTAGCGCAAGCGATGATTTTCGGTATATAACGATAACGACAAAAGATACAGAATAGACCTCCTGGAGCCCTTTTCATGCTCAATAGCTAGTCGCTAGCGACAATCTAGTTACGTGACTTTTTTATCGCTCAAAACGAGCGATGAGCGACACATGAAAAGGTACCTTAAGGCTTAAATTGCCTATTGTAGACCCGGCCTAAAAATTCATAACAAGTGTCGCGAGTCTGACTTAGCACTTTATGGTTACTTGTAATTATTATTATTAAAATAATTTGATATTAATTTGATATTTATATATACAGTAACATATTTATAGACTGTGTAGTGTATTACGAAGAATAAACATGCCTCAATACACAGGTGTGTATTTAACTATCATAATATCTAACCTAAAAGTGTATAATATCAAATTTTATTTAATAGACAAAAACGTAGAGAAAGAATTTGTTGTAAATTTTTTAGTTATACAATTTCTTTAGCATATGTCTACTTAAAAGAAGAAATCTACGTCTAGTTCCAAAATTTATTGTTAATGTAATCAAAAATATTTATGTTTGCCAAGATAATCTGAGAGCCTAAATTTTAAACTTAAACTTGAAGTAATCGGTTTACTTTATTTATTTTTATATAACATTTTTATTATTTATACATAAATGCACATTATTTATTTATAATTTACATTTATTGTACAAAATATTTATATTTGTGCTTAGTGCATATAAGATATATATATATATATATATATATATATATATGTGTGTATATATGTATAATACAAATATATTTTTCAAATTTGTGTTTAACATAGCATATTTTTTTATGGATTTTTGATATGTTTCAGTTAAAGTGAAATGGGGCAAAGAACTCTTTTCCAATGTGGAAGTTAATACCGAAGAGGAACCAATGTTGTTTAAGGCACAACTCTTTGCTTTGACTGGGGTTCAACCAGAAAGACAAAAAGTTATGCTCAAAGGAATGACACTCAAAGATGATAATTGGGGCAATTTGAAGCTTAAAGATGTAATAAAAAAAGAGATATATATATATATATATATATATATATATATATATATATATATATATAATTGTTCTAATTGTGACCTAAATCTTATTATACATAAGATTTTTAATTCATTTTTTATTATATTAGGGTGTCACAGTACTTATGATGGGTTCTAAAGAAGAAGATGTACCTACAGAACCAATAGAGAAACCAATATTTTTGGAAGATATGAATGAAGCTGAATTAGCCACAGCTTTAGAGCTACCAGCTGGTTTACATAATCTTGGTAACACTTGCTATCTGAATGCGACAGTGCAGTGTTTAAAAACTGTGCCAGAATTACGAGAAGCTTTAAAGATTTTCCCAGGCGGCTGGGCGACAGCCGCGAGTTTATCATTACCCGCGCAAAGTATAACTGCGGCATTAAGGGATCTATATGATAATATGGACAAAGGAACATCCAGGGCGCCTCTTGTTCTGGTTCAAATGCTGCATTTAGCTTTCCCAAGATTTGCAGAAAAAACCGAACAAGGCGTATTTCAACAGCAAGATGCGAATGAATGTTGGACGGAACTGATTAGGATGTTGCAGCAGAAGTTACCTGCAAAGGTTATTGATGATGTACAATATGTGCAACTTTTTTAAAATTTATTTCTTATATACACATATGCTTGCGTATTACACACATAAACAATTTATCTATAAAATAAATTATCAAAAGCTTTGTATTTGTAATAGAACACAACACAGTATGACTCACAAACAATTTATCTATAAAATAAATTATCAAAAGCTTTGTATTTGTAATAGAACACACAAGACAGTATTACTCACATAAACGATTTATCTATAAAATAAATTATCAAAAGCTTTGTATTTGTAATAGAACAACACAAATATATCGGAAGATGATTCCGAAGCTTCTAAACCACGTTCATTTATTGAACAATATTTTGGAGGTATATTTGATTATGAATTAAAGTGCATTGAGTCCGAGGACGAACCAGCCACTACTGGAAAAGAAGAATTCTTACAATTAAGTTGTTTTATTTCAACTGATGTCAAGCACATGTATTTTGGACTCAGGAACAAAATGCAGGAGCAAATTACAAAAATGTCGCCAACGCTTGGAAGAAATGCTGTTTATACAAAAACGGTATATTTATATTATATATATCCATATAGTAATCTCAAAGTTATGTGCATGATATTTATATGAGAAGAAGCTATTCATATTATAAAAAAGCAAAAAAGGAGATTATTTAAAAATAAAATAATAGAATTTTTGAAAGATAAGATACATAAACTGATTAATTGTTGATATAAATTTAACCAATCATTATAGATGAAAATAATTCTTAAATGTTTAAATATATATAAAAATATTCATTCGAAGATTGAGATTGAACTTTAATTTAAAATATTTCTTGAGATAAGCAAATTAAGATATATATATATATATATATATATATATATATATATATATATATATATATCTTAATTTGCTTATCTCAAGAAATATTTTAAATATATATATATATATATATGTATGTATATGTATGTATGTATGTATGTATGTATATTTTGAAAGTATATATGTATTTGTACTTTTTCAGTCAAAAATTAGCAGGTTACCAGCATATTTAACTATACAGTTTGTACGATTTTATTATAAGGAAAAAGAAGCGATTAATGCAAAGATTTTGAAAGATGTTAAATTTCCCTTGGAATTTGATGCTTTTGAATTATGTAGCCCTGAACTTCAAAATAAACTCATACCAATGCGTGAGAAATTTAAAGAATATGAAGATACTTTGGTAGACGAATCTTGTAATGTAAAAGTTAAAGATGAAGGAGATAGTATAAAAAAAACAATAAAGCAAGAACCATTCTGGTTTAAGAATGGTAAGAGTATGAAAAGAAATGTGATTTGAGATTCATTCATACATTCTACAAAAATTTTGTACCATGTTCATATATTTGTATATATCCATATATTCATTTATAATATTGCAGATTTGGGATCAAATAATAGCGGTTACTATAAATTACAAGCGGTTCTGACGCACAGAGGACGCTCTAGCAGTAGTGGTCATTATGTTGCATGGATTTGTCAAAAGGGTGATACATGGCTGAAATGCGATGATGATGTTGTTACAGCTGTTACTACCGAGGAAGTTTTAAAACTCAGCGGAGGTGGTGATTGGCATTGTGCATACGTTCTTCTGTATGGTCCGAGAATCTTGGAAGTGAAAGAGGACAATACAAACAACACTGAAACTTAACTGCCAAATAATTGATTTAAAAAATTACGCTAGACGAGAAATTGCTTATATTGCTAGCTCCGTATGAATATTCATTTGTTTTTATACCAATTAATATAAGTGTCATTAAAATATCATTGCTATTAACAATGTGTTACAATGCAGTCGCGCATACAATATTTGTAATTTGAATAATAATTTTGGAGCATGCGCAGATATGAAAATAACTTATCTACAGTAATTTTGTAGGGAAATATGAGTGAAAAACAAGACATTTTAATCAGTTTTTACTGTAAAAATGTAAGCATGTAAGGAGCATGCAATCAACAAAAATTAAAGATCAACAGGTAGAGTATATAATTATTCTACATACATACATGCACATACATTCATATACACACACGCGCACACATGTGTGTAATCCAAGTATGCAAACAAGAGCAAATACTGTTATTTGTTTGTCTACTGAAATTATGTATTAACCCTGTTGTAGAGTTTAAGAGAAGAAAAATGAAATATAAAGCAATGGATTTTAATGAAAAAGTGTAACATAATACCGTCTTTTGATAATAGTCCTTTTTTTCGATAATTGCAATGAAAATACAATTAATCTTTACTTTAAAAATAGCTTTTTTACATTATAATGAATGTTACACAGGATGGTCTAAGTTTTGAAAAATGTCTGATAAACAATGCATTTAAAAAAAATGCTTTAATAATGACCGTTTCTTGACCAATCACAGTCAAGTATGAAGAGAATACTCGACTGTGATTGGTCAATTTCTTAAGTCTTACGTCTTAGGGCCGCTTCGACCAAACCACAGACTTCTATAATACACTAGACTGCTAACAGATACAGGCGGACATGATGCACAGGTGTGCACGTGACGCCATATTTCGTGTGGACATATTATATAGGGTGTCCAAAATGTTATGTTTGAGGCTATCTCGTCACGATCATATAGTTAGCAGACAAATTTGATATTCTCTATTATCTATTAAACCAATCGCTTGGGAATCGTTTGGGCACATTTAGGAATAGATTCTCATAGTTTAGGAAATAATAGTTTATTTATAAATAATTAAAATAAATTGAGCGTATAGTTCACATAAATATTAAAAAAAAAATTTTTTTTTTAATTAACGAAATTATTTGGAAAACGTGTCTGTAATGTTTCTAACGTTTGGGAAATAATTATTTCATCTGAAAATCGGTAAATATGAAGGGAGCTCGCCTCGATTACCTTGACCTTGACATATGTTAAGGTCACCCCCCTGAGTAACATCCAAAAGGTTTTAGCCGTCGCTCGTTGTTTATTAAAAAGTTATTAACAAAAGAATTTTACAATTTTAATGCTTTTTATCTCCGAAAATATTGATTTGAGAAAAAAATTTTAAGCAGTAAATAAAGTCGCTGAAAAACTACAAAAAAAGTTATATGCATTTTTTTCATAAACCTACTATTTTAGCTGTTATATGAAAAAATAATAATTTTAAATACATTTAATACAATTTAAATTTATATAGAATTTAATACAATTTAAAAATATCACAAATACAGTGTGTACACACACACATACACACGCGCGCGCGGGGGGGGTACAAGAGGGCCTTCGGCCCCCCCTCCCGCAACCACCCCGCTGGTAGGCAAGGTGGACCTCGCTTTACAACTTACAGCATATATCCATTGTGATTTAACTCTTCGCAATGCGTCCCCTACCGGCGGGGTGGTTGCGGAAGGGGGGCCGAAGGCCCCCCCTTGCACCCTCCGCGCGTGTGTGTATGTGTGTGTGTACCCACCCAGGTAGAACACGAAACTCATAATGACATCATTATGACGTTATCATGATTTTATTTATCACTTAAAAGTTACCTAAACAAAAATGATTAAAAAATGATCAACTCGAGTTAAAGATGACAAAAAGAATCATAAATTTTTAAGTTCAATAATCGCATTATATAATTTTAAAAAGATTATGTTGCTTAAATATAATTAAAATATACATGAATAATTAAATAAACAAGTAATTGCGTAATATACTTATTTATATATATATAAATAAGTCACCAAAACATTGCCAAAAGTATATCAAATGAGATCATTATGATTTTTCTATGACTTAAAAATGACTTTTAGGTGACGTCATAATGATGTCATTATGAGTTTCATGTTCTACCTGGGCATACATTGTGATATTTTTTAATTATATTAAATTGTATTAAATTCTATATAAATTTAAGTACATGAGTGGTCGGAGAAAGAAAAATATTCAAATTTATGTTTATATTTATATTTTATTCAGCAATATTATTATTCAAGATAAAAAACTAATTCCTCGTAATTATTAGTTAAATGGAGAAACTCGTGAAGTCTAATCCTTAACAGCACATGTAGATACTGAGAATGTTCGAATAATATCGCAAAAGTACAATGCATATATTCTCAGAACATTCGAGATACATACTATGATATACTAAGTATATATTAAGAATGCCCTAATGTCCGCCTATTTTGGTTAATAGTAAATACTGAGAATATCTTGTAATATAATTCATATATGTAATAGAAATACTTTTAATAAATGCGGTAAACGGACACACTATTTCTCATTTTAATTTTAAATAATCTTTTTAGTATTCTGAATCCCAACAAGGAATCCAGAACTAAACTACTAAACAAATGAAAAATTTTAAATTAAGTCAGTTTATTATAAATTAAACTGACTAAAAAGAAAAAAGAAGAAACTTTGGAACTCAAGTTAGTATCAGTCCTTTATATCCATTTCACCGAAAATTAAGTACGAGTTTGGTGGCGCGCGTAGCGGCAAAATGAGGAAACACATGCAATATTATAGAATATCCTGAAAATATACGAGAAAGAATATACTAATACGAGATATGCAAAGTATATTCTGAGAATATATGAAAAATAATATACAACAAGAGGTGTTATGAAATTATTCTCAGTATATTACATCTGTAACGTATATTTACAGTATGAGTATAGAATATTCGAATGATATCATGTGCTGTTAGGGATGTTCACGTATTAAGAGTTCTGCAAGTACTAAATACAAGGAATATTTCTACAGCTTAAGTCTGTATTATTGTTATGTTTACATATTTCGGACTATAAGCATACCTTGCGTGGAAAATACTTTCGAACTGTGTTTTCATACTATAGTTCTATCTACACGGTGTCAATAAAATCTATATTCTCTTTCTAACTTCTTTTACTAATAACTTTAACGAACAGCGAGCGACGGCTAAAACCTTTTGGATGTTACTCAGGGCAGTGACCTTGACAACATACGTCAAGGTCAAGGTAATCGAGGCGAACTCCCTTCATATTTACCGATTTTCAGATGAAATAATTATTTCCCAAACGTTAGAAACATTACAGACACGTTTTCCAAATAATTTCATGTTAATTAAAAAAAAATTTCTTTTTTAATATTTATGTGTTAACTATACGCTCAATTTATTTTAATTATTTATAAATAAACTATTATTTCCTAAACTATGAGAATCTATTCCTAAATGTGCCCAAACGATTCCCACAAGCGATTGGTTTAATAGATAATAGGGAATATCAAATTTGTCTGCTAACTATATGATCGTGACAATACGAACTAAACACCCAGTATAATTTGCCCACACAAAATATGGCTGCCATCCCCACCACCATTTGCATCTCGCGTCACTTTTTCGAGTCATTTTATACAGATGTTAGCAGTCTAGTGTATTATAGAAGTCTGTGGACCAAACTTAATCGTTGATTAAAGGGGTGCCAACATGACAAAATAATTCAGTGTGACCAATTGTATTTCTGACGATATACTGTATTTCTACAATTATATTGGCTTCTCTCTGGTTGTGTTCGAAAATAGTTATATTTACTGGCAGTAAAACCGGGGCAGTTGGCAGCAGTGAAAATTACTGGTGCTGCGTTTTTATTTTACTGCCAGTAAAGTGCCAGTAAAGTCAATAAAAGTTGTGTGCCAAAGTAAAAGCATTTATTCTTTTAGATTTTAACATAGAAAAAATAAAAAGATCAGTAAAATGGAAGAATATATTTTACTCGAAAATATTATTTTCGAATCTTCCAGTTCTTTTTCAAGTGACAGCGATGATAATAATGAAGAATTATTAAATATTATGGAAGATAATAGAAATAGAAGAAAAGTACCAAAAATTAGAAATTATTTAGTACAAATAACTACAATAAAATAGAAATATTGACTCTTTTTCATAGAAAAAAGAGAAAGGGAAAGAAATCATAGGTTAGAATAATAGATTTGTTCTCTTATAATTATGATAACATTCACTCATGTGTATAAATTACACATAAATTAAGTAAGTAATGTATTTGATATAAGAGTATTTAATAAATATGTATGGTATATAATCCTACACTTCTTTTTTTAATTAAATTGTATTATTAATCACTTTTTACTGGATTACACTAACTTTTAAGCACTTTACTGGCAGTAAAATAAAAACGCAGCACCAGTAATTTTCACTGCTGCCAACTGCCCCGGTTTTACTGCCAGTAAATATAACTATTTTCGAACACAACCTCTGTATATTGTTAGAAATACAATTGGTCACACTGAATTATTTTGTCATGTTGGCAATCCTTTAATCAACGATTAAGTTTGGTCGAAGACCTCCGCGAACTTAGCCGGGCAACTTCGACTTCTTTAATTTTTTTTTTAATCGTTTATTGGTCGTTTGTCGGTGATTGTTGGCCTAATTACAGCGTTTGTTGGTTTATATTTTTTTGTAAAATAAAGAAACAAAAATCAGCGTGGTTAGCCGGCGAAATCTCATTTTCGTTTAAAAAGCGGTTCAATCGATGCGGAATCGTTTGGAGATGATTGTTGGCCTAATTATAACGTTTGTTGGTTTATTATTTGCTTAAAAAACGAAAAATAAACTTTTACATTAAGGCCGAATCTACAATAGGAATAAGCCTTAAGGAATTGATCAATCACAGTTGAATGTGAAATAGTAATCGAATATGATTGGTTAATTTCTTACAAGCATGGAGCTGACACACACACACACACACACACACACACGCGCGGGGGGGGGGGCAAGGGGGGCCTTCGGCCCCCCTCCCGCACCCACCCCGTCACCCTTGCTTCGCGTGAAAAGTTGCAAAATGGAACCTCGCTTCGCGTGGAAAGTTGCACCCTACCGTAGGCACCCCTACCGGCCGGGTGGGTGCAGGAGAGTGCAACTTTCTACGCGAAGCGAGGTTTCACTTTGCAACTTTCCACGCGAAGCGAGGTTCCACTTTGCAACTTTTCACGCGAAGCGAGGGGGACGGGGTGGGTGCGGGAGGGGGGGCCGAAGGCCCCCCTTGCACCCCCGTGTGTGTGTGTGTGTGTGTGTGTGTGTCAGCTCCATGCTTGTCGTAAGAAATTAACCAATCATATTCGATTACTATTTCACATTCAACTGTGATTGATCAATTCCTTAAGGCTTATTCCTATTGTAGATTCGGCCTTAATGTAAAAGTTTATTTTTCGTTTTTTAAGCAAATAATGAACCAACAAACGTTATAATTAGGCCAACAATCATCTCCAAACGATTCCGCATCGATTGAACCGCTTTTTAAACGAAATGAGATTTCGCCGGCTAACCACGCTGATTTTTGTTTCTTTATTTTACAAAAAAATATAAATCAACAAACGCTGTAATTAGGCCACAATCACCGACAAACGACCAACAAACGATTAAAAAAAAAATTAAAAAAGTCGAAGTTGCCCGGCTAAGTTCCCGGAGGTTGGTCGAAGCGGCCCTTAAAATCTCATTGTAGACGCCGCATAAAGGGTCGTCTACAATGGCCGTAGCATAAGGTTGTAAGGCCGTAGTCGTAAGAAATTGACCAATCCCAGTTGAAGTTCAAGAGAATAATCAACTGTGATTGGTCAATTTCTTACGACTACGGCTTTACAACCTTATGCTACGGCCATTGTAGACGACCCTTAAAGCGGCGTCTACAATGAGATTTTAAAGAGACATAAGGCGTAAGACTTAAGAAATTGACCAATCACAGTCGAGTATTCTCTTAATACTTGACTGTGATTGGTCAATTTCTTAAGTTTTACGCCTTAAGTCTCCTTAAAATCTCATTGTAGACAACGCTTTAGGCCTTCGCTACAATGAGTCGCGTCGTAAGTCATGAGCAAATTGACCAACCATGGTTGATTATTTAAAAAATAATCAACCATGATTGGTCAATTTGCCTACGACTTACGACCTACGACTCATTGTAGCGGAGGACTTATGGCCATCACACATGAAATTCCATAAGCACGTAAGACGTAAACGTAAGGAAATCGACCAATCACGGTCAAGTATTAGCCCCTCCAAGGGGTCAAAACTCGACCGTGATTGGTCGATTTCCTTACGCTTATGTCTTACGTGCTTATGGAATTTCATGTGCGAAAGCCTTTAATGCTGATTGTTTTCTACCAACATTATAGTATCACAGTATATACAGTAGCGCAACTTTGGCAATTTCAGCGTGGGTAAAAATGAACTGCACATGCGTGGACTTGGTAGGTAACCAATCACGGCAGTGACCTTCTGTCTCGCTTGCTCTCTCTTGGTCTCTCTTTCTAACCTATTATACACACACTATATAGGGCGAGACATCTGACATCGGAACATACACTATACTGGGTGACTGATCTGAAATTGTATATTTCAAATGAGTCACCCAGTATAGTGTATGTTCCGATGTCAGATGTCTCGCCCTATGTGTACATAATAGGTTAGAAAGAGAGACAAAGAGAGAGCAAGCGGGACAGAAGGTCACTGCCGTGATTGGTTACCTACCAAGTCCGCGCATGTGTAGTACATTTTTACCCACGCTAACATCAAAAGTGCCGAAGGTGCGAGAGTTGCGCTACTGTATATACTGTGATAGTGGGCATGTTCTTTTTAGCTGCACTGCTGCACTAGTGCAATTAGTTAGAGTGAAAGAAAGTATGTTTGTCTCTTTCCAACTTATTGCACTAGTGCAGCAGTGCAGCTAAAAAGAACAGACCCAGTATAAACCAGTGCTGGGATTTACTTGCAACTTTCGGCCAGATTTCTTAGGGCCTGAGCAGAATGGCTGCCTTATAATTTTAAGACTATGTTTTATGCCTTAGGTCTTTGTCTTAGGTAACGCACAATACTGTGTGTTATGTCTCGAGTCTTATGTATACGCGAACGTTTATTTCTTACAAACGTTCGCGTATACATAAGACTCGAGACATAACACACAGTATTGTGCGTTACCTAAGACAAAGACCTAAGGCATAAAACGGAAGCGTCCAGTTTGACCACGTTCGGATTGACCATAGCCAATTATATCGACCTATGCCTAGGGTAACCAGCAACGATAACCAATCAGAGATGGCTGTGGTCAATCCGAACGTGGTCAAATTATATCCACTCCATAAAACATAGTCTTAAAATCTTAAGGCAGCCATTCTGCTCAGGCCCTTAGGGTGCGTTCCGATTTACGCATGTAACGCATAGACTGCATTACTGTTGCGCAGCGCTTCAAAATCGTTCTATTTTATCAATGCGCATGAAGCGCTTTAATTATTCGAAACGGTGTCTGCGCATTCTGTGCGCTAATATGATTTGAAAATGGTAAAATAATAAAAAAAAATAATAAATATAAATAAAAATAAATAAATAATAATAAATATAAATTAAATAATAAAATAATAAATCAAGGTAAAATAATATATTAATATTAGCTTGGCTTGCTTTCTCCATATCATTTTTATTTAAAAACAAAGTTATTATTTCATTAGTCTCTTCAATTAAAACTGGAAATTCATATAATTGTTGTTTTTTCATCGTCACAAAAAATCTGTTATCTGTTATTGCGTTCCGAATTACGCATGAAACGCATAAATCGCATAAACGCATCAACGCATCAACTGCCTCAAGTCGAGAGTAGAGGCAGTCAATGCGTTGGAAGGAGTGCTAAGAATTTAGTATGGTTAGTACAATCTAGAGAATTCTCAGCGCTACTAAAGCGCTATCAATGCGCGCATTGGTTAAATCGGAACGATTTTCTATGCAGTCTACGCGCTTCATGCGTAATTCGGAACGTACTCTTAGGGCCAGCGCACAAACATTGCCGTAGCGCCTTACGCCACCTTACGTAAGAACCTTATGTTACGTTATGTTATGTAACATAAGGTTCTTACATAAGGTTCTTACGTAAGGTGGCGTAAGGCGCTACGGCAATGTTTGTGCGCTGGCCCTTAGCTTAATTACGCCTACTGTTCCCCTCTTACCGCTCGCGCCGCTCGTAATTAAGGAGCGCTCAGGAACGTGCACGTCACAAATGTAATGTGGCAGTCTATCTATCTAGGTTCTCTTTATTGTAATTACGTTTCAAAACACAAATATTTTAAATTGTTACAGAACATATACGTAATTAATAATAGAATAATTATTTTTATTATTAATAAACAATAAAGAGAACTTAGATAGATTGCCACATTACATTCCTGAGCGCTCCTTAGTTACGAGTGTTCGGCGGCGCGGTCGCTAAGGCGCAAGCGGTAAGAGGGGAACAGTAGGCGTAAGCTAAGAAATCTGGCCGAAAGTTGCAAGTTAATCCCAGCACTGGTATAAACGTTTAGCTAAACTTATAACTTAAGCCGACGGCACACGGTACGATTTTTCGTACTGGATTTGATAAGATTTAGTAAAATATTAGAAATGCTGCATACTGATTGGTGCATTTTTAGTATTTTACTAAATCTTATCAAATCCAGTACGAAAAATCGTACCGTGTGCCGTCGGCTTTATATGCGTTCCGTTTCATGCATGATGCGCATAGAAGCATGAAAATTCGTTCCGTTTCTCTTCATGCGCACATACTGCATGCATGGTCCAACCTACTCTCAACTGTATTGCCCCGCCTCTTCTGGTGCATGCACAGACTTCTACATAATACAACTAGACAGCGAGCTCCTGTCTGTGAGATGTATGCAATTTGTATGTATAAAACTAGTGCATAATATAACATGTGGGAGTATCCCGTTTGACCACGTTGCGATTGACTATAGCCAATTATATCGACCTGTGCCTAGGGTAACCAGCAACGATTAACCAATCAGAGAGTCCTATTTTGAATTGCCCAATTGGCGACGTGATCAATCGGATACCTTCGATAACATGTTATTACAATAACATTCTTCATAAGCTTATTTGACGTATGCGCAGTACAGTACTTTTAGTACATACTTTTTCGGGACACGAATATACGACTAGTATATAAGGAGTTCGCAATCTAGTGTATTATATAGAAATCTGTAGCCCCTTGCACAATGCTAGGCAACAGACAATAGAAATAAGGAATAGAAACCATTCACCAATAAATACGCGGAACAGAAAATATTCACTAATAGGAGCAGAGAATAGATACTATTTCTGTTCTTATTGCCTGTTGCCTAGAGTCCCTTGCACAATGCTAGGCAACAGGCAATAAGAACAGAAATAGTATCTATTCTCTGCTCCTATTGGCGAATATTTTCTATTCCGCGTATTTATTGGTGAATAGTTTCTATTCCTTATTTCTATTGCCTGTTGCCTAGCATTGTGCAAGGGGCTTAGCATTGTGCAAGGGGTTTGTGGGTGAATGAGATCCATTGAATAAGGGTGCCGTCACATGCGGCGTAACTTGCGTAAGCGTAACTTGCGTATTCTAGTAATTTTTAATTGAAGTTACGTCATTTTGAAAGTCGGCTTTCACATGAGGCGTATTGTGCGGAATGCGTAACAAATACAACCAATTGTAGATTAGATTTTCCGTTGTACACTCTAGAGAAAATATTAAGAAGATTTGCGATTGGTCTTCGTAACCTACGCGTCTCGAAAAGTAGCCCAACCAGCACAAGATATCCTCAGGATAATCCTGAATATATCCTAAATATCCTCGGGTATACGCGGGATTTATTCAGGATATGGTATAAAGCCAAACAGCTCAGAATATTTTTTAAATCTCTTAAGGGAGCCGTACGGAACTGTAAGAGATATTTTAAGAATATCCTTTTGTATTCCTTATTGTTCGCGGGTGAACGCGGACTGCCGCGACAGCGAAAAGAGTTTGAGAGCGTGGCAAACGAACGAGCACTGACAGTTTATTGAAAGAAAGGACTCCACACGATTAATAAAGAAGACGAGTCACGACACGTAATTTTTTTGTTTTTTTAGTTTTTTATTGCACGACACCACAATTATAATTTAAGACAAAAATATATATATGCACAGAGTCTGAAAAGTTAATCTGTTTCAGATTATAGAGCGGTTATTATTCAGCGGTTTGATCGAAGCGGTTTTCCGAAAAGCGATTAACTAGAAAGCGAGAGTCCGAGTGAGTGAGCGGTCGTTATAAGAAATAGCGTTTTACAAAGCGAAGCGGTTTGGCGAAAAGTGCGGTTGAGCGAAAAGTGCGAGACTTCGCTCGTTTCTCGGTAGTCGCGTCTTTTATTGAGGTGCCCCTTTGCGACGTAGGCCAATAAGTCTAATTGTTTAGCGGTGACCTCAGGGCGCCGCGCGTAATTGGCCGCCGATGAAGTCTGAGGTAGACAATTCTTTAATTGTCATGCGCGCAACCTTTTTCTATCAGCTGATTGGCAATCAGCTAATCGTGACGTATGGGCGCGCATGCGCACACGCCTCCCTGATTTTGTCGACGGTTGCTTTGTTATTGTGAACGTTTATGACACGCGTTTCTTATGAGTTGAAAAAAATTAGAGATAACTCGAACGGTCGAGTTTTTATGACAAATAGAAAATTCGAGACGTTTCTCGACGCCCGTTAATTTCGAACTCTTGAATTTACAGTATAGAAAAATGCGGATTTTTACTTATGCATAATTCTTATTCGAAACGATATTTCGGTTTTTGAACACTTATTGTATCCCAAATTAGTTCAGAAAATATGTAATTGATACTATATATATGCTATTTGAAGGATTAATTTAGATTATATCCAGTATATGTTTTCAGGATTATTTAAGAAGAAATTTTAAAAATTATATATTCGTTGCATATACCCATACAGTACGAATGGCTATTTGCCGACTGATAGTCGACATTTTTTAGTTAACTTAAAGTCGTTTTTTTAAGTCGACGTTTATTATTATGGCCTGTTTTTTTGTGTGTGAGTGTATATTCACCAAGTAGCTACCAAAGATAAATAGAAATATTCAATGGATTTCTATTTATCCAATGGATAAATAGAAATATTCATATGCTTCTACGAGCTTTACGCTTCGCCACTAGGTGGCGAAAAGGAAAACGCTTAACCCAAAAGTGGAATTCATCTAAGACAGTAATATAAGCTAGGCCGCGACACAAGTCCCACGAATCACAGCTTATCGGTCAAAGAGTGCTATTATAGTCGCATCTCCTCTAGCTTTTGCAAGGAGTTCCAGAGCTCCATGTAATTAACCGCAGACAGTTAATTTTTTCTAAATTCCATTATATATGTATCTATATACAGAACATTAAATCGATCAAATTTTTGAGAAATGACATTAAAATAAAAATTTAGTAGTTAATGGATATGACATTAAATTGACTAAAAATTGATTGAAAATTGACTTATAATCGCTATAAAGTTGACTTCTAAGTCGACTTATTAGCTGACTGACAGTCGACTATAATCGAGTTTTGTCGACTGTTAGTCGACTTTAAGTTGACATTCAATCTGACTTTGAAGTCGACTTTAGACTTTTTCTGCCGACTGACAATCAACTAACAGTCGACTTGGTGCTGTTTGGGTACAAACATATATTCGGCATATAAACTGCCAAATCAAGCAACGCGATATAAAATATGGATATAACCTAAATTATTCCTGAAAATAGCATATAAAGTACCTCAACGATATATCCTGGACCAATTTAGAATGTATTGTAGACGTTTCAAGAGTTATAAGATTTCCTATGGACATCCTGCAAATATCTTTAGGACTTTGAAATAGAATCTCTTGAGGATATATCGGGGCTTTATGTGAGGCGCTCATTTACTATTCCTCAGGACATTCTCAGAATGTACGAGGATTACAAACAGATATCCTCAGGATATCTCCTATATCCATGCAGGACGTCCTTAGGAGATCCAAAAGACGTCCGTGTGCTGTTTGGGGAAAATCTTCTAAAGAGATATTCTTAACATACAAAGAAAAATGTTTATTTGGATTTAATAAATTTTGCTGAAATCAAATAAATTTAATTATTGATCTAAAAGTTTTTTTCCGTCTAAATTCAAATAATCTGTTTAATATTCTGAATCCCAACAAGGAATCCAGATTATTAAATAAATTATTTTAAATTCAGTTTAAAATTAAACTGATAAACAGTGATGTCAGAAAGAGGATGCGGCTCAAATGCACACAATCAGAGAACCTCTGTGTGAGCAGCGTTCTCTTTTTCGCACCACTGTTAAGAGAAAAAAATATACTTTAGATCTTACGTTAATACAAGTCCTTTATATACATTTTATATTATAATATAAATATTGAATACGAGAAAAGTTAAGAGTGGTGTAGCCGCATAACGGCAAATGAAGAAACATGTGCTATTGCACTGCACGCATGACGCACACGCGGAAATCGAGTTGCGGCGCAGAAATCGCAAATTAAGAATATATTCTTATTCATTAAAAATATATTTTTATTCATTAAAGTAATGATAGTAAGAGAGTTCTAACTCAGGTCCTCTCAGGAGGGGTGAGGCACGAGGGGAACCGCGGCGCGGGGAGGAGTGACGTCACACGCGGGGAAGAGGGAACTGCGGCGCGCGGTGAGTGACGTCAGGCGCGGGGAAGGGGGATCCGCGGCGCGACCAATGGACGAGGGGGTCCGCGCGGGAAAGGGGGATTCGCGGCGCGACCGATGGACGAGGGGTCTGCAAGGAGAAGGGGGATCCGCGGAAAAAGAACGGTGCTAAGGTGTGAGAAGGATAACGCTACATGTGGAAAAAGGATAGCGCTAAGTGTGTGAAGAGGACAGTGCGACAAGGATGACATCAACGTGCGACAAGGATGGCGTCAACGTGGGACAAGGACGACGCATTGTAAGATGACGCATAGGTGGGGGAGAAGGACGACGCAAAGGTACGTAAGTGATAGCGACGAGCATATGAAAGAGAGAGAACGATAGCGCGAGAACAACGCGTGCGAGAAAGAACCATAGCGCGTACGAAAGAGAGAACGATAATAGCAAAGATAACTCGTGCGAGAGAGACAACGATAATATCGCGAGAACAACGCGTGCGAAAGAGAATCATAGCGCAAGACAACGCGTACGAAAGAGAGAACGATAGCGCGACAACAATGCGTACGAAAGAGCGAACGATAATAGCGAAGATAACGCGTGCGAGAGAGACAACGATAATATCGCGAGAACAACGCGTGCGAGAGAGAATCATAGCGCAAGACAACGCGTACGAAAGAGGGAACGATAATATCGTGAGAATAATGACGAGTGTGATAGAGACAACGATAAAGACTTATAACTAGCGCGAGAGAGATAGCGCAAGGGATGGGAACGCAAGGGAAAGGTGTGTAAATAAATACATTTTTTCAATCAAAATATAAAATATACATTTATTAAAGTGTAAATACATTTTGTGTCATAGCGCGTGCGAGAGAAATTACTATACTTATTCTATCTAAGCGCGAGAGAAAGAGATAGCGCGAAAGAACAATGACGCGTGCCGAAGATAGTGAGACTTATGATTAACGCGCGAGAGAGAGAGCGCAACGAAGATATCGCGAGACTTACAACTAGCGCGCGAGAGAGAGATGCCAAAGGATGGGAGCGCAAGGAAAGGCGTATAAATAAATATGTTTCTTTTTACAATTAAAAATATAAATTTATTAAAAATGTGTGTTAATAATAAATACATTTGTTGTGTGTGTGTGTATCTAATAATAAAATAATAAGAATAATAGTAATAATAATATATAAGGGGGGGATGCGCCGGGCTAAGGGGAGGCCGCTCTTGGAAGGCTGAGGTCGATGTGTCGGGCTGAGGGGGGCCGCTTCTGGAACAGAAAAAGACATACATTTGAATAGTTTTTTAATAATTTATTTTAGAACTTTTGATGTATTAGAAATTGAAAGTTACTTACAATATTTTCCATGGCATTTTCCATTCATCTTTATACAATACGCACAATTTATATTTTGATACAGGTTTGGATTCACATCTGTTTATCCTCTCGTCGGCCATTCATATCATCGCGTAAACTCTAAAATCAAACATAATAATTTTAAGTGTTTTAAATTTATTACACATTGACAAAAATATTTTACCTTCAACGTTTCCAATTTCAGCCGTAGTATATTCTCATGCTCATCTTCTCCCAGTTTTTCAAAATCTATTAATTCGAGATTTTCACGCAGTTTGTTTCCGATACATTTTACTTTAGAATGATTAGGTTCTATATTGAAACATTTACATCCATGATATTTTACAAATTCTCGCGCACATATTTCTCGAGCTAGGAGAAATGTCCTCAACGAATTTGTGCGAGAGGTTTTTTCAAGCCGAGCACGACATTGAACGATTATCGAACGACCGTTGAACGGCTATCGAACAGCATTGAACGGCTATCAAGCGACTATCAACGCAAAACTATATTCAATTATCTATTAAATATTTAAAATGTTTTATCATGTACCGCAATGTAGTAGTACCAAAATGTAATATCTGACGTTTACGTAAAATATTTAGGAATGGATAAATCGTTCTTCTCTTGGAGATATATAAAAATTATGTATTGTATACGAAAACATCACACTATCGGTATGAGACTTGTCGATGTCACTCCCGCAATCGCAGATAAACTTTTAAATATGCTTTATGAACCAAATAACGGTAAAAAAAAATATATGATTCAAAGTAGGTGATTCGGTACGCGTGAGTAAATACAAGATCATCTTTGAAAAAGGTTTCACACCAAATTGTACGATCGAAATGTTTAAGATTGTCGAGGTGTAGAAAACTAATTCCGCGACATTCATACTCGAAGATTCGCGCGGAAATCCCGTCGCTGGAGGATTCTACGAATACAAGATACAACGCGTCGCTAATCCCGACGTATATCTCGTAGAAAAAATTTTGCGGGAAAAGGGTGATGACGTATACGTAAAATGGTTGGAAATGGATAAATCACAGAACTCTTGGATACATAAAAATAATGTATTGTAAACATTTATTAAAATATATAAAATATAAAAATATATTTAAAATATGTATAAAATATAAAATATAAAAATATACAAAATATTTACATGGTTATGTACAAAATATATACAATAATAAACAAAATATACATTTATTTATAAAGGTATCCTATAATGTCCCCACGGTAACGTATCGGTGGTTTCGGGTACGATATACCGTTTGTCGTCGTACGGACTCAGAGCAATTTTCGTCTCGCAGATCGTGTATACTTGGTGCAGTTTAGATCGTATACACGACTGCTGACGCGTCATTTCAACTTCTTCTTTCAAACACCGCGTGTAATCGTCAAACGTTATCGTTCTCGCGACAACGTTGCTCTTGACGCCTTTAACCTTCTTCGTGTCTTTCTTACCATCGACTCGTAACGCGTACATTTTTGCTCTGAGCCTGACAAATTCGGTCATTTGGCACCGTTGTTTTCGTCCTTCATTAGACCCGGTACCTTTTTATTTACAAGCGGCATACCGTACACATTGTCCACCGCATAATCGCTCGTGTCGAATCTGCTGACATCGCGCTTCATATTCTCGTACACGTCTTCGCACTCAATGTGATATATGAGACTGTCTGTATCAGTGTACATTACCCGACATTTGTCGCGATACATTGGCGGCCATATACTCGTGATGAAACTCGTACAAACATGTCTTGGATATGTCGAGTATACACATACCCACGTAAATTGGTTTGTAGAATTTCACCTCGAGATTACGCAATTCCACAGCTATTAAGTTTTCCGAAAAGACGCTTCTGCTGTGGAAATTTGGCTTTGCGATCATTGCCTCTGCGCCGTACCGCCCGTCCCAGTGCGTTATGAGCCTAACATCTACACGATACCGCACATTTTCCATCGTTTTACCAAATACCGCATTGTTCATCAATTTGTATAAATTTGTTTCGATATCGTTTTTAGCTAGTGTTCTGAAATGTGTATTTAGTTCTATGTAATTTCGAAGCCAGGAAGATTGCGAAAACTGTAAAATTCGATGTATTTTTGTAACGCAAAGACCGTGACGCGTACACTGCTGCAGGTTGCGGTAGTGTATCACATAATGCTTCTTATCGTATAACGTTGCGAGCAGCTTGAGCTCTCGCTTGCCAGGTGGTTTGTCGCGTGTCGGGCAAAACGGTAGGTCAGTGTGCGCATCGTGAAGATGTTGCGGGTACTCGAGATCGACTTCGAGGATATAGCCTGTAGGCGAATCTAGCGCGATCGATAATACATCAAAATTGGACACGTCGTCGACCCATCGAAAATCGGCATAGGGCAACGGCTAACACATTGCCCATCCGTACAAGTTATTTACATCGAAATACATCAAGTATGACGATGGTTTCGATGGATCGTACGACTCCATGTACTTGTTATTAGCACGAGCGTATCTGTTGGAACATTGACTCAGACCACCGCGTATACCACGTTCGATAAACATAACCATGTCGATATCTGTAAGCAGCTCGAACGTGATCTTGGTATGTTTTAACATGGCGTGCCACGTGTATCCGGGGAGAGTAATACGCGGGGTCGAGTCCGTAACTTTCGATACATTTATCGCGAGTTTTCAAAAATATCGGCTAATAACAAGACATCAATTTTGAGGTACAAGTCGCTATATTCGCCTAGCGTTCGAATGGAGAATCGCATCCAGATGTTCTCGGCGTGCGCGTAATCGGTCTCGGATACAGTTTCACCGGTCAAGGAACTGTAAAATGATTCACGCGGTGGTAAATACATATCTTGCAACTTGTCAACGGAATCGATGTATTCGTACGGAAAGACACCTTTCCGTGTTGATAAATTAAAATTTTCTGTTGATAAATTTTGAAATTCCGATTTTAAAATTTTGAGTTTATCTTTATCTGAAAATGATGTCGAGACTCGACGCGAGAAATTTAAAGGAATCGATAAAACGTAATTTTACGTGATTTCTCGATTTATCTTCCGTAATTTTAACATTTTTAGTAAACGATATATATTTTTCTTTCGTTATCGGAAGTAACTCGATTCTCCTTTCGAATGCTGTGGCTATTTCCTCGATAATAAAGTGTGAATCGTGACCGGATAAATTATGAAACACTATCGGAATACAAAAAGATTCTTTATAATTTAAATTACAATTTGAATGCGCGGGACCTCTGTACCGCCCGGTCAGATAGCAATGATCGCGTACGCGTGTATCGTCTTGCGCGAATGGTTCTTCGCATATATGACATTGAGTGGCGCTATGGAATTTTTCCCACTCTTCAGACGTCAAATCTACCATGGAGACATTGGTTGTTAAAATATTCTTAACGCGAATTGCTAAATTTTTAAGATCTTCAGCGAACCATGCTATACAATCGGCACTGCGACGCGAATGATATGCCGATAACGATTCGTCGAACGAACAATGTACATAATAAGCTATACTAAATACTTGGTGATGCTGGCACAAATTTCGCAGTTTTTCATCCCTCTTGGCCAGAACGCATTCCAGGTCGGTGTACACGACGAATGGAAGCCGCTCCTTCCGATTAACGTTGTTAAACTCGAGCCACTTGTCCTTATCGCTCGGTAACCGGCTAGCGCAGTCATTCATCTTTCCGCAGTCGACCGTATGCGACTGCAACTTGTCGTCCGAGCTAAAGTAGTGTAGGCATCTGTAAAAGAAAAAAGAAATTTTTAATTATGATTTGGAAAATTTGTTATATAACTTATAATTATATAAATTGTATAAATTATACGTACCGATCACAGATATATCTTTGACCGTTGTGTTTGCTCAGTTGCGAGCCGGAATAAGTTCTTGATCCAAGCGAAATGTCCGACGTTGTTGCCGTCTTCCACGTATAGCAGATTCACATGCTTATCCCGCTTTTGCTCCGTAAGACGTATCGGAACAATGCCCTCGCTTTCGATGCTGTACACATTAATCGAAACGTCATTGGCAAGTTCAAATTTTTTAATCTGATTCACAGTCACTGGAAACTCAATGTCCCGGAGATTCAGCACTGTCGCGTAATGCGGATACGTGGATTCCCGTTCCGCGTTCCTTTCTGCGGGGTATAGGGCGGCGACCACTGCCCACGCGAAACACGCATTGTCCTTTGATTGCACGTTAATCACCGCTCTTTTCATCATAATCTCCCGCGGCAATTTAATGTGACATCCCGTGCGCATAGGATTATACTTATTTATATTTACAGTCAAATTTAATATTCGCGACAGTGCCCAGCCGCTGTCGCGTTCCTGAAACTCTTCCAGCGACGCTAGGGTGGACTCGATGACGCACTGTTCGTACCACTCGCGTAAATCGGACGTGCGAAAGAGTTCATAGTTTCTCGTATTGATACTTTTGTTGGCACGTTTATCTCCGGTCACGAATTCACCGTTAAATATAATGTTCACTTTCACATTATAATGTTTCTCCATAATGTTCTTCAAATGTTCTAACACAATGTCTTTGGCGTCCTCGAGAAATTGACGAGGTTCGATGTGATTAGTTTATCACCGCACCAGTCAATATACGACTCTCGAATGCCGTATCAATCTCGCGCCACACTAGTCCATTTTGACGCGCGCTACATCCGGCATCTGCATGTACGAAACGTCCGCGTAAAGAATTTTTCAGACCTTCGAGGTGCGCGATCCGAGCAATCAGTGATGGTCGATTTCCGATCGATAATCGCGGTCGTTTGATTCGACTTTGCTCTTCCAACGACTCGATATACGTATCGCATCGTTGCTCCCACACAATGTAGTCTTCCAGCGAATTCACCAAAGTGGATTGCTCTCGCAAACTTTGTTCCTCCATATTGTAACAGAATTGCAAAAAGCGTTTTCCAATGACTGTTCTGATGTACTTTAACGAAAATACTGGTGGGATGTGTCTCTTTATCATGATTTATATTCTCCTGCATTGTTTTATCATCGAACATTCTAGAATGATTTCATCTTAAAAAAATTCCCCGGAATAGCGTAGCAATAGTGTGCAATTTAAATAATTCCTTGATAATTTCGCGTTTTGTCATGTATATTTGAAAAATCTAATGTGATTGCATCAGGAGCAGCCGTACATCGGCGCTTGATTTTAGCGCATTCAGCTAAATCTTTGTCTAGGGGTGATGCGCGTTTTATATAACCTTGGCAGTTATTTTTTTCGCGTTTTGTCACGTATAATTGATCACATCGAGAGTAGCCGTACATCGGCGCTTGAAAATTCTTGTTATATTCAGCTAAATCTTTGTTCTGAGGATGATAATATTATCGCAGCCATACATCGGCGCGACAAAATTTTAGAGGAAATTGAAATGTTGCGTCAGCTATAATCACCTCTACATCACAATTTGCGATACTATTTGAATTAATAATAATTCGATTAGTATTACATAATACGATTAGTATTACATCAATCGCGCGTGTGAAAGGTTCACTGAAGAAATCAACATGAATTTTTACGTTCCGATTCGAAACGGCGAAACCACCGTGTAAGAAGCAAAAATGCGACATGTAAGAAAAAAGATTAAAAAATTTTATTTATTAAAATTTTCTTAAATATTGGTCTAATTTATATATATTTTTATAGCATTCAGCTTCGCCGTGCGGCTCGCATACTTGGAAGAAGATACGCTCTAACCCCGACGTCGTATAAATATTTGGACATTGGAATAAGCGTTGGAGCTGTATCGTACGTGGAGCTGATTCTCGGTGATAATCGAGGCAATCAAATAGTGTTGCCTTTTTCAACGTGGAATTTGTTGATACAGAAACAAGCAGACATTGACTGTTTTCTACAATCGATTTCTCTCCCATTAAGGATTGAAGATCTAACGATCGAAATGCATATTTTGCATCAATCAAAACTTGTAAAACTCACATTATGTGACAATTCTTTGTATATGAAACCACAAATGTATTTATTATTAACACACCTTTTTAATAAATTTATATTTTTAATTGTAAAAAGAAACATATTTATTTATACCTAGAGAACCTCTAGGAGAGAGAATGGACAACTGATCATGTGATCAAGCCTTTTCATGATTGGCTGGCAGAAAATGTATCAATTTTAGCTATTGCGACGCCAATGCAAAATATGATGACACACAAATAGGTTATATCTCGAGCATAAAAGATGTCAAAGTCGACTGATTAATTAATAATAATCATTTTTAAATAGAATTTTTTGCTTATTATAAAAGTTTTGATAAAATAGGAGGTAAGTGTTTATTAATAAAAATTATAAATAAACTGATTTTAACAAAGGTACGTTTAGACGTGTCGAAAGTATATATTTATTGTTAGCAGGATTATTTTTGTAATAAATGTTGGAATATCTGTTAATTTGATGACACAAAATTTGTTGTCAGTTAATTTATTGTTTTATTACAGAAAACGTTATTTACTATGCCGTGGAGTTGCTCTGCATACAAATGTTTTAATAATAGTAATCAAGGATATTCTTTATTTAGATATCCGCAGGATAAAATATTCAAGCAAAAATGGATTGCTGTAGTTGGAAGAGGCAAAAATTGGTTACCCAGTAATTCTCAAAAACTTTGCGAGGTTACTAGCAATGTGCTCTGATTTTGGAGTTTGAAAGAATAAATAGATGTAACAATATATTTTATTGTTGGAGGTGTCAAAGTACATTTATGTGATTTTCTCTCTTTAGATACATTTTTTGCCATCAGAAATTGAATTCGTTGCTAAACGTAAACGAGTAAAATTTGGCAAAAAATGTATCTAAAGATAGAAAATCACATAAATGTACTTTGACACCTCCAACAATAAAATATATTGTTACATCTATTTATTCTTTCAAACTCCAAAATCAGAGCACATTGCTACTATCCTCGCAAAGTTTTTGAGAATTACTGGGTAACCAATTTTTGCCTCTTCCAACTGCAGCAATCCATTTTTGCTTGAATATTTTATCCTGCGGATATCTAAATAAAGAATATCCTTGATTACTATTATTAAAACATTTGTATGCAGAGCAACTCGATGGCATAGTAAATAACGTTTTCTGTAATAAAACAATAAATTAACTGACAACAAATTTTGTGTCATCAAATTAACAGATATTCCAACATTTATTACAAAAATAATCCTGCTAACAATAAATATATACTTTCGACACGTCTAAACGTACCTTTGTTAAAATCAAAGTTTATTTATAATTTTTATTAATAAACACTTACCTCCTATTTTATCAAAACTTTTATAATAAGCAAAAAATTCTATTTAAAAATGATTATTATTAATTAATCAGTCGACTTTGACATCTTTTATGCTCGAGATATAACCTATTTGTGTGTCATCATATTTTGCATTGGCGTCGCAATAGCTAAAATTGATACATTTTCTGCCAGCCAATCATGAAAAAGCTTGATCACATGATCAGTTGTCCATTCTCTCTCCTAGAGATTCTCTATTTATACCCCTTTCCTTGCGCTCCCATCCTTTGGCATCTCTCTCTCGCGCGCTAGTTGTAAGTCTCGCGATATCTTCGTGGCGCTCTCTCTCTCGCGCGTTAATCATAAGTCTCACTATTTTCGGCACGCGTCATTGTTCTTTCGCGCTATCTCTTTCTCTCGCGCTTAGATAGAATAAGTATAATAATCTCTTTCGCACGCGCTATGACACAAAATGTATTTACACTTTAATAAATCTATATTTTATATTTTGATTGAAAAAATGTATTTATTTACACACCTTTCCCTTGCGCTCCCATCCCTTGCGCTATCTCTCTCACGCTAGTTATAAGTCTTTGTCGTTGTCTCTATCACACTCGTCATTATTCTCACAATATTATCGTTCTCTCTTTCGTACGCGCTACCGTTCTCTCTCGCACGCGTTGTTCTCGTGCTATCTCGTTCTCTCTTTCGTACGCGTTGTGTTGCGCTATGATTCTCTCTCGCACGCGTTGTTCTCGCGATATTATCGTTGTCTCTCTCGCACGCGTTATCTTCGCTATTATCGTTCGCTCTTTCGTACGCATTGTTGTCGCGCTATCGTTCTCTCTTTCGTACGAGTTGTCTTGCGCTATGATTCTCTTTCGCACGCGTTGTTCTCGCAATATTATCGTTGTCTCTCTCGCACGAGTTATCTTTGCTATTATCGTTCTCTCTTTCGTACGCGCTATGGTTCTTTCTCGCACGCGTTGTTCTCGCGCTATCGTTCTCTCTCTTTCATATGCTCGTCGCTATCACTTACGTACCTTTGCGTCGTCCTTCTCCCCCACCTATGCGTCATCTTACAATGCGTCGTCCTTGTCCCACGTTGACGCCATCCTTGTCGCACGTTGATGTCATCCTTGTCGCACTGTCCTCTTCAGACACTTAGCGCTATCCTTTTCCCACATGTAGCGTTATCCTTCTCACACCTTAGCACCGTTCTCTTTCCGCGGATCCCCCTTCTCCTCGCGGACCCTCGTCCATCGGTCGCGCCGCGGATCCCTTTTTCCCGCGCGGACCCCCTCGTCCATCGGTCGCGCCGCGGATCTCCCTTCCCCGCGCGTGACGTCACTCACCGCGCGCCGCAGTTCCCTCTTCCCCGCGTGTGACGTCACTCCCCCCCGCGCCGCGGTTCCCCTCGTACCTCACCCCCCCTGAGAGGACCTGAGTTAGAACTCTCCTACTATCACTACTCATTAAGAATATTTATTAAAAGAGGACTTATAAAGTATACATTTCAAGAATACAATTTTTTCGGTGTATCAATCATATATTTTCTGAACTAATTTGGAATGTAATGAGGAACACAAAAAGATAAGTTTAAAATATCTCTTATAGCCACGCAGGGCTCCCTTAAGAGATCCAAAAAACATCCTGAGCTGTTTGGATTATGATCCTGAAGACGTCTTGTGCTGTCTAGATAAGAAACACAAAAGGATATCATTAAAATATCTCTTACAGTTCCGCAGGACTCCTTTCCCATACAGCACACAAAGATTGTATACACATTGCAGCAATCTTTCACTGCAATATTGCAACATTGCAATTTCACTGCAAAATGTTGCTGCACCATTGCTGTGGGATTGCAGCAACGTTAAAATGTCCGCTTTTAGGAATATTGCAATGTAAGATTGTAGTAATGTTACGGTGCAATGTATTTGTAATATTAAAACGCGTTTTGCTACAAATGCAGACCGTTTTAAATATAATAAATAAACTTTGAAAATATTTAAAAAATGTTTAAGAAAGATAGGAAAAAAACATTTCCCTTTAAAAAAATTTCACGCCTTTAAAAAATATCTATTAGTGTTTTTTATTAATAAATTTATTAATAATTAATTTTTTTTCTATAAATGTTTCTTATTAAATATTTATCTCAATCAGGGACAGGGGTATAATTCGGGAAAATTCTTAATAAAACACTATTTATTAAGAAAAATATTGATAAATTTTATTTAGTTGACAATTAGAAGTAAGAAAAACTGAAAATCTTACGAATTAAAATCAATTCTTAGCTTAGAATTCACACTTTCTTTTCATCGAACCAACCTCCCTTGGTTGACAGCACCTTTTTCACCAATCATGGCATCCTTTCTACAAGGTTTTCTAAAACAGAATTCGATATTTCATTCCATGCTTTCTGGAGGATCTCCCAAAGGTGCTCCTGTGAGGTGAGACAGACCCTTCGGACTCGGCGATCGAGTTAATCCCACAGAAGTTCTATGGGATTAAGATCCGGAGATTGAGGGGGCCACACCATCATTTTAAGCGCTCCGCTTTCCTCTTTACGTTGCAGATAGTTGGAACATAATTTCGAAGTATGTTTCGGGTCATTGTCTTGCTGCACGACAAACCCACGACCAATTAAACGTTTGCCAGTCGAGATACAATGCCTACTCAGAATCGAGTGGTAGCCTTTTTGCTCAAGTGTTCCCTTGATTCTGTGGAGATCTCCCACGCCTGTATAACTGAAACATCCCCACACCATCACGGATCCTCCACCGTGTTTAACTGCAGGAGTTATGCAGTCTGGGTGCATTTTTTCCGAAGACGCGCGACGGACATACTTTCTTCGTTTTTGACCAAAAACCTCGAACTTCGATTCGGTCCACAAGACTTGTTTCCATCTTCGATGGTCCAGTCTTTGTGATTTTGAGCCCACTGAAGTCTTTTCGCCCTGTTCTTACGCCGGAGGAACGGTTTTCTAGTGGAAACTCTGCCCCAAAGGCCGGCTCTGTGCAAACGATCCTTGACAGTAGTTACTGATATCTGATGTTCATGACTTTCATTGAACCGCGATTGGATTTCTGGTGCGGTAAGCTTCTTATTCCTCTTTGACATTAAGACTAGGGACTGATCCTCTGAATTGGAAGTAACTCGAGGCCTCCCAGTGTGAGCCTTGTCCTTATTATAGCCAGTTCTTTGGAAGCGAGTAATAGCATCGCTTACGGTAGACCGCGGTATATTCAGTTTTTTCGCAATATAACGTACGCTGCGACCATCGTTATGAAGTGCAGTAACTGCTGCACGTTTTTCTACGCTTAGTGTAGACCCTCGACCCATTATCTTTGGAAAAAAGAACGAAAAATACTATGTGATAGTCTTCTTTTAAATATTCGGTTTGAACTCAGTAAAATGACAATAGCAGTTAAAATACTTACTAGTTCGACCTCTTATCAATGTGAATACACGAATATTGCGAAGTTGAGTACAAGAAAACACATAATAGTTTCTAAAAAAAAATATGTAATTTGCAATTAACAATTACATATTTTTTCTCAAAAACAACTGTTTTTTATTTACACTAATTGATTCCTCACATTGTTCTGTGCACAAAAGTATTAAGGTAAGATAATCGAAAAATGAATATTTTACTAGATATTTTATGGTTTATGTAAAATTAAGAAATTATTTCAAGCCTCATAACTCGAAAAGTACTTAATGAAAAAATACTTAATTATAGTGTTTTGGAAAGCTCTCGAGATAAGCTACAAGAATATTCGAAAATATATAGGGTATTCCATTTAAGAAATTCAAGGTGACCTTCATGTGACCTTCAAATGACTCTTCAAGGTCAAACCAATGGCACTATCTTATGTCCCCCTTCGAACCAAACAACTTTTGTTTGAAATATTTTTTATTATTTCGCTTACCGATCGAGTTATTCTCCATTAAAGGTTAAAATGGTCCACCCTGTATATACAGGGTGCCATTTTAATTAACGCACGCATTTATTTCGGAAACAAAGCATTTTAGAGAAAAATGTTTCAAACAAAAGTTTTATGGTTTCGAGGGGGCCATAAGATGGTATCATTGGTTTGACCTTCAATAGTTATTTGAAGGTCACGTGAAGGTCGCTTCAATTTTTTTAAATTGCACCCCTATTTTTTATTACATATTCTTGTAACTGACCTCGAGAGCTTCCCAAAACACTTATGATAAAGTATTTTTCATTAAGTATTTTTCGAGTTATGAGACTTGAAATTTGTATTATTTTGACATAAAATACAAAATATCTCGTAAAATATTCTTTTTTCTATAGTCTTACCTTAATACTTTTATGCACAGAATAATGGGGCAAATCAACTGGTATAAAGAAAACACATAGTTGTCTTAAAGAAAAAAATATGAATTTGCAACGAGCAGCTACACATTTTTACTTTAAGACAACTATATGTTTTAATTACACTAATTGATTTGCCTCATTATTCTGTGCATAAAAGAATCAGGGTAAGACTATCAAAAAAAGGATATTTTATGAGATATTTTGTTTTTTATGTCAAAATACTACAACCTTCAAGTCTCATAACTCGAAAAATACTTAATAAAAAATACTTTATCATAAGTGTTTTGGAAAGCTCTCGAGATGAGCTACAAGAATATGTAAAAATATATAGGGTGTTCCATTTAAAAAAATTGAAGCGACCTTCACGTGTCCTTCAAATGACTTTTCAAGGTCAAACCAATGGTATTATTTTATAGCCCCCTCGAAATCATATAACTTTTGTCTGAAACATTTTTCTCTAAAATGCTTTGTTTCCGAAATAATTGCGTGCGTTAATTAAAATGGCTCACCCTGTATACATATATAGTTAAAGAAGTATAAAATATTAAAGTTTAAAATATTATATATTAAAAAAGTTTAATATATATAGTTAAAAAGTTTTAAATATTTAGTTTATAAAATTTAGATTTTTAGTTGAAGAAATTAAAAATGTTTAGCTAAAAAACTTCGAATTAGTTATTTTTAATTAAAAAATTTAGAAATATTTAGTTATGAAATATTAAACAACTTTTGCCAATTATATTTTTGTATTATTATTGGCTAGTTTCCATAAAGTGCATATGCGCGCATTTACCTATATATACACACACACTTTACGTTTCCTATAGAAAATACACGCATGTGCCCTTTACGGAATCCAGTCATTAAATATTATATTATTATATTATTAATATTACTTTATAGTTATGATTTCATAAATACATACCATTGTGTGTATATACGCAAGACTAAATGTAATTATATGGTGTTTCTTATAAATTAATTAAAATAAATAAGTTTTATTAATACATTCTTTTTTTATTTCAAAATAATAGTTTAATTTATAAAAAATCCTATTGCTATTTCATTATTATTTCTTACTGATAAATTCGTACAAATTGCCATGGAATGGCCCCTTCTTCGTTAAAATATTCAGTAAATTCGTTTCGAATTTTTGCAGCTTCCCTTAAATATATATGAGTAGAACAAGTAGCAATATTTTGTAACGCTGTATTATTTTCATTCATACTTCTCCATGTACCAGGTATAATTGAGCCATCATTTCTTTCTCTATCAACCATGTCTGGAGTTATAAATATTTCTTTTCTTGTTAGATCTTGTTTGCGAAGCCAATTATGTAACACTACTGTTGCTTTTACCATTTTTTCAATAGTATCAACTTTAGCAATTGTACATTTTCTATAAATTCGCCATTGAGCCGCCAGTATTCCAAATGTATTCTCGATCATTCTTCTTGCACGTGATAGTCGATAATTAAATACTTTTTTTCCGGTGATAATCCTTCTCGACCAGGATATGGTCGCATTAAATACGAACTTAATGGAAAGGCTTCATCTCCAACTATTACGTATGGATAATTAGTACTTCCTTCATAAATTTCATCCGGAGGTGGAATATGCATTTTTCCTTGTGCAAATAATTGACCCATTTGAGAATGCTTGAAAATACCATCATCGCTTTGACGTTCAAAAGCTCCAATATCAACCAAAGTGAAGAGATAATTAGCATCACACATTGCTAATAACACAATGCTGTGAGTTTTTTTATAATTATAATACATCGAACCAGAATGTTCAGGACTCTAGACAATATAAACAAAAAATATTTTAGTAAAATCCTAAAGCAATATAGGCAGTGTACTTGCATGGCATCATCATACTTCATACCTGTATGACAACATGCTTCCCATCTAAAGCTCCAATACAATGTGGAAAATGCCATTTTTCATTGAAATCATGGGCAATTGCTCTCCAGTTTACTTTATTACATGGCACCAATACAAGTGGTGATAATACTTCCCATAAGATTTGACATGTTTCGGCAATAATTTGGGATACTGCTGTCAAACTGACAAGATAATGGTATAACATTGATGTCATACTATCTGCACTCGCTAAATATCTATAATAATACATAAAATAATGATGAGAAACATGAGTTAAGATTTAATTTTATTTTTTATAAAATTTCAACCTCAAACATATTGATAATCGTTGTTTCGCTTCTATTGGTTCACGAATGACATGCTGTCGAGTAATTTTTGGACCTACTAATTGCAATAATTCTTCAAATTGAGTAGTATCCATTCGAAAATAATTTCGAAAACGCAAGTCTTCCAACTTTAATATAGGTAAAGTTGTATAATAAAATCCATTACGGCGACGTTGTTGAAACAATTCAGTCATCCAAATCCTTTTTTTTTATAATGTCGCTTTTCTTTCGAAATTTTATTAGCCCAAATTACAATTGCACATTAGCTGCTGCTGCAATTGCAACTTTTTGTCTTCGCAAAGTTTCAATATTATGTTTTTGAATGGTTTTCTCACATTCTCTGTGCCATTGATACAATTTTTGATTATATGACATTATTAAACTCAAAATTAAATTTAAAATTTAAATTAAACTGTTAAAAGCTCAACTCTGCAATATTATTTTTAAGTTATAATTTGTTTATGTACTACTGCTGTCTTCCTTCTTCTTCTTCTTCTTCTTTTTAGTGGCAAGGAGCGGGGAGATTCCCACTCATGCTGCCATGGTAAAGTAGTATATGTAGGTAGTAAAATGAATAGTGATTCTAGATGGTTAAATTGTTCTTCGAGAGGAAAGAGTAGATGGGAATAATAATTTTAAGAGAAGGGTGTTGGAGAAGAGCATGCGCATTTCTTGGTGAGTTTGTATTTGAGGCGGACTGAATAGCAGAAATTAAAGAAGGACGGTGTAAAGAAAAAAGAGGACAATCCCATAAAATGTGATCAATGTCTTGAGAGGGATGTCCACACGTGCAGGCTGGCGAGTTAATAATATTAATACGATGGAGGCTTTGGTTAAGGTTGTAGTGATTCGCACGGATTCTTGAAATTGTGACTATTTCTTGACGGTCAATTTTAAGCTTCAGGAGCCAAGGGTTGAGAGAAAACTTCGTAAAGTGATTAAAGTAAAGGGAGCCTCCCAAACAGCACCAAGTCGACTGTTAGTTGACTGTCAGTCGGCAGAAAAAGTCTAAAGTCGACTTCAAAGTCAGACTGAATGTCAACTTAAAGTCGACTAACAGCCGACAAATGACTCGACTATAGTCGACTGTCAGTCAGCTAATAAGTCGACTTAGAAGTCAACTTTATGGCGATTATAAGTCAATTTTCAGTCAATTTAATATCATGTCCATTAACTACTAAATTTTTATTTTTATGTCATTTCTCAAAAACTTGATCGATTTAATGTTCTGTATATAGATACATATATGATGGAATTTAAAAAAAATTAACCATCTGCGGTTAATTACATGGAGCTCTGAAGCTCCTTGCAAAAGCTAGAGGAGATGCGACTATAATAGTCCGCTCTCTTTGATCGATAAGCCGTGATTTGTGGCCGTGTGCCGCGGCCTTATATTACTGTCTTAGATGAATTCCACTTTCCAGTTAGGCGTTTTCCTTTTCGCCACCTAGCGGCGAGGCGCGAAGCTCGTAGAACTATATGAATATTTCCATTTATCCATTGGATATCTTTGGTAGCTACTTAATGAATATACACACACACACAAAACAACCAGGCCACTAAATTTTAGCAAAATTTTTTAACATCTTTCAATAGCAACAAATCAGCAAAAAAATCACCGTATTAATATGAAATAAAACTCAAATTAAACAGTCCTCTTAAAAACTAAAAAAACAAAATTTGAGTTACAAAAAATGTTTTACTAATGACGAATGCTAAAAATAAACTTTAAATAGAAAACAAATTCTTTTTTAAACTGCTGCATTGCTCAGGAAAATCGGCTCCCTGATGTAAATACTTTAATTATATAATATTGTTACATATAATACAATTAAAGAATAATGAAATTAAATCAATCAAGTCTTTGAAAATGCCTAATTTAATCGACTTTTTGCTTTGCCGAAAGGCGACTTTTAATATTCTGAAAATGGTCAACCTTAAGTCGATTCATAGTCGATAGTTAAAGTCGACAATAAACCGTACTAGAAATTGTTGACTAAATGTCGACTTAAAGGGACGACTTCAAGTTGACTAAAAAATGTCGACTATCAGTCGGCAAATAGCCATTTGTGCTGTGTGGGCTTTGATCTGAGTTTGCGATAGGAGCATATCTTGCGTGGATTTAATTAGGGCTTCCTTGGAGTGAGTGTACAGGTCAGTGTAAGGGATGAGAAGGGAGGGGGGATACCCGAGATAGATGCATTCTTGGCCAATAAATCAGCGGTTTCATTTCCGAGAATACCAGCATGAGCAAGGATCCAGACAAGATTAATTTTAAAATTGGACTGATCAGCGATTCTGAGGTGATGTTAATAGAGAGAATGATATGACCGTAATCCTTGAAAGGAGTAGGGGAAGAAATTGCTTCAAGGACACTTTTAGAATCAGAAAATATAGAAGCTTTAGAGATATTTCGCTCAAGAATCAATTGGATAGAATAAAAAAATGACCAATGCCTCTCCAATAAAGACTGAGGAAAAAGAGTTAATCTTGTATTGTTTAACAATATTCAGAGATGGAGAATAGATGGCTGCACCGACAGAACCGGAAGAACCTGTCTTGGAAGTATCAGTGAAAAAGATCTGAAAGTTAGTAAAGAGGTCATAATAGAGAGATTGAAATAATAACTGAGGAAAGGGAGAGAATTTGATATCTTCAGCATGTTTGGAGGAGGTAAAAATCACCTTTGGAATGTAATTTAGAGATAAATAAGGAAAGCAATAAACGGGAGGACGTCTGAAAATAGCAATTTTATCTTTGAGTTTCTTTAAAGACATAAAAGCTTTGTAGAGAAGAAAATTATTAAAAATATTATGACGATTATTGTTAATCAAACTAAGTTGTAAGGCATATAATTTGTCCAAAAGAATATTATCTTCGAAAGCAAAGGATTTGATAATAATTTTAAAAGCAAGAAATTCAAATCTGTGCTTAAGACTAGGGACACCAGATTCGGCAAGAACAACGTTGGAAGGAGTAGATTGCCTAAGGCCTAAACAATACTTGAGGGAGCGCCTTTGTATTTTTTCCAGTTTTTCAATAAGATCTTTATTATTCATAGGCAGAAAAGAAGAACCATATTCCATTGAACCTCTGACCAAAGCTTTATAAATACTTAGCATGGTACATGGATGGGCACCCCACCATATACCTCTAAGGGATTTAAGAATATTAACAAGTTTACCGCACTTAGCTACAAGATATTTGACTTGTTCATGACCACTTAATTTGGAATCGAGAATAACACCAAGAAATTTATGAGAAGGAGTCGGGAAGATACGAGAGTCTTCAAGATTAATAAAAAGGCCATTTTTAATGAGTCTTTTTCTAGTAAAAATTAAAAGAGCAGATTTAGAAGGGGAAACTTCAAGGCCTCTTGAGCGAAGATGGGAGGATAAACGATTAGCCGAAAGTTCTAAATCTTTTAAGGAAGAAGTAAGATTATCAGACCGAGAAAAAATAGCAATGTCATCAGCAAATTGAAGAATGCTACAATTACGAGAGATGAAATTTTTACAATTAGCAGCATAAATGTTGAAAAGAAGAGGGCTTAGAATAGATCCTTGAGGGAGAAACCTCTTCTGCATAAATGGTGACATTTCAGATACCTTTGCGGGAGAAAAAGGTATCTGAAATGTCACCATTTATGCAGAAAGACACCTTATGAAGAGATATAAGATTATATATGAACTAACAAATCTTGGGAGGGAGACCTAATTTAATCAAATCATTAAGAAGAAGTTTGGGAACAACATTATCGAAAGCTCCTTTAATGTCAAGGAATAAACATGTCGTAAATTGACGGAGAACAAAACCAGTGAAAATTTCAGTAGTTAGAATGCCAAGGTTGTCTTGGCAAGATTTTCTTTTCCTGAAACCAAACTGGGTGGAAGGAAGAAGATCATTAGATTCAATCCACCAATCTAGCGATTTAAAATCAATTTCTCAAGAGTTTTCAGGAAACAGGAAGTAAGGGAAATGGGTCTGAATTTACCGGGAACAGTTTTAGGGATAAGAAAAACTAAGGATTGAGACCAGGATTGGGGGAAGAGACCCTCGTCCAAGAGGCCATTGAGAATGGAAAGAAGAAAATCGAGATAAAGCGAAGGGAGCGAAGAAATAATGTGATAATCAAATTGATCTAAACCAGGAGAGGACTTAATCTTAAATTTTTTAATAATTGAATGAAATTCTTCTAAGGAGAAAGGATCATCGAAGATCGTACAATTAGAATTTTTAGGAAAATCTTCGATGGATTGAAAAGGTTGGTCCTCAACCGAAGGAGGACAGATGTCGAACATGACCTGAGAGATTCCAGGAGGAATTTCATAATTAGAATGAATAATGGGGGGAAGCGGGTTGAGATGCCGATTTTTGAACCGTTTAATGAGGTTCCAAATATAAGTAATAGGGGTACGAGGAGAGAGAGATTGACAAAAATTTTTCCAACTTTTTCTTTTTTCAGATTTAAAAATTTGTTTAGAAACTGCTTCTGATTTCTTAAATTCAAGAAAGTTGGTAAAAGACGGATTTCTTTTATAACCGGAAGCTGCTTTCCTTCTGTTTTGAAGAGCTACATCGCAAGTCTCATTCCACCAGGGAGCGAGAGGAGAAGTGAGGCGATGTGTCTTGATAGGAGTTTTAGAAGGAAGACTCTGCCTTTTTGGGGGAAGATTGGATCTAAGAAAAGATGTGAAGAGGTCATATTTTTCTAGTGCGGAAAGATTTGGATTGGATAATTGAGATTCAAGATCCTGGCAATTTAATTGGAGAGAAGTAATAAAATCTTTCCTTTCTTGAGCAGAGAGTTTAATTTTATGAGAGAAGAAGGTTTTGAAGTTAAAATGATAGTTTAGGGAAACAGTAGTTGGAAAGTGATCGCTAAAGAAATTGTCAGAATGAGTAGAGCTGCTGGCGATAGGAAGAAGAGAGGAGGAAACAAAAGTAAGATCAATAACTAATTTATTTTGACCAGGGCGGGAGATGAAAGTTTGCGAGCCATCATTGATGCAAGTGAAAGAAGCTTCGAGGGAGGAACTAAGATCTGAACCCATCTTATCAGAGAAACTACAACCCCACTCCAAGTGGTGGGCATTAAAGTCGCCTAGTAAGACAGCTGCTTTGAAGGTGTCGCAAAAATTAAACAAAGAGGACCACTGTTGTTCAGTGATAGATGATTGAGGAAACTTATAAATGGAGAGAAGCAAGAGATGACCATCGCTATAAGGAATGGAGATTCCTAAGGATTCGATTTCGGGATCGAGGATAAGACTGTGACCAAGAAAAGTAAAAGGAATGGATCTTCTGATAGCAATTAAAAGACCACCCTGATTGAGATTAGTGGAATCCTTTCTAAAGATGTGGAAATCAAAAAGGTTAAAATAAGAATCAGATTTAAGCCAGGTTTCGGAAAACGCAATGATATCATGATTGGAGGAAAGATCTTTAAGTGAATCAATTTTGTTAGAAACTGAGTGGCAATTCCATTGCAAAATCCGTAAATAAGATGAATCTGATAAATTAAAATTCAATTGAGAACGTGAGGGGGATGATTGGGGATCAAGATGATTGGGGATCAAGGATGATTGGAGAGGAGAACGAAGAGCAAAGAGAATGAATTAGGGATTTTAAAAGAGAAAGCGTATGTTCTTGTACTCCAAGAGCTGAGATAAAAGGCGTGAACTTGTCAAAGAGAGAGTTGATAGACAGTAAAAACTGCCCTAAAAAAGTTGAAAAATCAGGATTGTTATTGGGAGAAGGAGAAATGAAGAGCAAAGGAGAAGTGAGGAGAAATAGGATTAGAAGGAGAGAAAGAGGGACTTTTACTAGTAGGAACATAAGGGATTCTTCCATTGGGAGCGACGAAGAAAGAAGAGGGAGGAGGAGAGGTTTTAGAAGAGGAAGAGTATTTATATTTATTAGCTGAGGAAGTGGCAGGGGGGAGAAAATAGAGGGAGGTGAAGACGAAGATAAATCAAAAATTGAATTGGAGCAATCAGCATTAATTGGAGAGGAGTTATTACAAGTAGAATTGCTAAGATTAAGGGATGAATGAGTGGTGGCTTCTGCATAAGATAAGGGGGAATTGTTAAAGAAAGGGGAGGGAGAAGAGGAGGAAGAAGAGTTAGAAGGGGATAACCAATTAAGATCAGGAAAGTTGAGAGAGTTGAATTTTAGGTTATTTGAGTTATTCTTGCCAGATTCCTTAATGAAGAACTTAGCGTTTGAAAGAGGGATGTTTTTAAAAGCAGCCAGCTCGCGAATTCGTTTCTGAATGTGAAATTTTGGACAAGAAGAATCATTAGATTTATGAGGACCTTTACAGTTAACACAGACAGGAGGAAGATCTTTTTTAGGACAGATAATTTGGTCGTGGGATCTCTCCCCACAATGAATGCAACGTGAATAACCCTTACATTGAAATTTGGAGTGGCCAAAACGAAAGCAAGAAAAACATTGGATAGTTTTAGGGACAAAAGGAGAAAGTTCATATCTTACCATGTATAAGTAGATGTAGTTGGGGAGGCGCTGACCCTTGAAGGAGATGGAGACAGACTTAGAAGGGATAAACGAACTGGAGGAATCTTCAGATAAAATTTTCCTGTTGAGGCGTCTGACAGACGCTACCTCAAATGGAGAGTCAAGACCTGATTTGATTGTCATCCTCAGAGAGGTCAAGAGAGACGTTGCGAATAATACCTTGGCGAGAAGTCCTAAATAAAGGAATGTAGGCAATGAGATTTTTAGACTTAAGGATAGGATTATGAATAAGATTATTAGCAGCTTCACGAGAATTAAATTGGACTAAAAGTTTGGAATAACCCACTTTTTTGATTTCGGAAATGTCTTTCCTGATGGTTGAGCTAAGAAGACGGCCAACAAAAAGAGGATCAATAGAGGAAGATCCTCCGGAATCAGGTTGAATAAAAACATCAAAGGGACCCTGGCAATGCTTATCATATTTGTTATTGAGCGGTAAAGAAGATGATGAAAGGTTAGGAAGGATATCAGACATACCTTGGGATTTTTTAACAGGAATTACAGCCGCAGCATCAGATTTTTCATCATGGTTTGTGAGAGATTTTGACTTCTTACGTTTTTTGAGTAATTTCTTGGAAATTGAAGAATCATCTGGATTCCTGCTGGTGGATATAGTAGAATTCTTGGATGAGTTGTGAGAAAAAGAAGATGAATTATTAGTTTTCAGGCCTGAAAAAGAATCATCATAATCCATCGTAGCATTATCTCGGGGAGAGGGGGAGAAGGGAGGGAAGGTGGAGATGTTGTCTAGGATAGCCAAGGAGTCCACAGCTTTTTTCGATTCAGCAGCAGAATTTGAAATAATGCTCGGATAAAGGAAAGTGTTGACTCCTCCTGGATCCAGGGAGGCCATAATCGGACGTTGGCAGGACGCTTGGGCAAAGGCTCAAAATGCACGCAAATCCAAACAGCAAACGATGTTCAGGGTGGAGATGAAAGAAAGGAAACAGACTCGAGCAAAAGTAAGGTTCAGTCAAAAGAAAATTCCACTTAAGGAATGATTAGGAGGTTTCGTAAAATAAATAAACACAAGGAACTGGACAGAAAATTCGAGAAAAGAAATAACGCACGCGGACACGTCTATATCACAAGACAGTTGACGCTCGAATCCTGCTGTCTTCCTTAAATGCCCTGCTGACATGTGATCTTGCCGGCCAGTGCTGCTGCTGCAGCTATTCCTTTTCATAAGCAGCAAATATGCTTTAGTGAATTTTGATCACGTGACTGATTTGCTGCTGCTGCATGCTGCGTATGAAAAGGCACCTAAAGAATATATTTTGTTACGTGCCAAAGAAAACGCGAGAGTTCTTTCTCAGTACACCTCTCTCTTCCTGCGTTTTCCAACCAACAAACCGCGGACCGCTACAGGAACAATACCTGTCCTTTTCTATCGTCGTACTCTTCGAGCTGAAAACATTGGCTACGTTCAGTGCATATGTGTTGAGTTGAGTGATGATCAGTGTTGAAAGAGGTATACATGTGCGTACATGTATGGTAAACTAAATTTTTTAATAATAATATATATGTTATATACTGATATATAAATTATATACAAATAATTTTTACTTACAATAATTTAACACAAAAATACATTAATCATAAGTTTTACTTAACGTGACAGAACAGTTATAGAATTATTATAACCTATTTATTTAAGAAATGTCATCAAAATGGGCAAAAAATGTTCCATTCAAAATTGTGGAAAATATCAAGAAAATTCTATAAATATTAGTTTTCGCAAGTAAATCTACAAAGAGTATCTTTTATTATATTGTAATATATATTTTATAAAATATATAAAAGTATTTTTTTCTTGTATTTACACTCTCGTATTTAAAATAATAATATATTTTATAATATAAATAATATATGTAATAATTTTATAATATATTTATAATATAGATTGCCAAGCAACAAAGAATTTAAGTACGTACAAAATGGCTCACTCCAATTTCTCCTTATACTAAGAAAACACCAAAAGAAATATATATTTGTAGTGAACATTTTACTGAAAATAATTATCAACCAGAATCAATTAAATTATCAAAAAGGATATTAAAAAAATCTGCGATTCCTACTATTTTTAATAATTCCAACATTTCAAAAAACAAAGAAGTAAATGCATATATAAACATTTTAATAAATTAAATACTAAATAAAAAATACGATTATTTTTTATAATTATAAATTAATGTATTTAATTACAATTAATGTAGGATAATAAAAAACATGAAGATGTATTGAAAGATACGGATTTCACATCTAATTCTAATAAGCTAGAAGATTGCTTTGCTGAGGAAATTTCTACATCTAATATTGCCCCTAGTGTATCTCCATCTAATATATGTCCTACACAGGAAATTGTAAGTAGCAATATACAAATATTGTAAAATATATTGATTTATTTAAGTTTTTTAGTAATATATTATATTTTACTTGGTTATATAAAAATATTTAATTCTTTCAATTTATATTATTTTCTAACACATGAAATGTATAATAGGTGTATGGTTGTATTTCATATTATTCCATTTTATGAAATATTCATATTTTTTATTTTATTGTTATATATGTTTAGCTTGTTATTTGTTATTACAAATATTGTACTTTAAAGTATTATGATTACAATTTATTAGGAAATGATTGCCATTGGAGTACAAGCACAATTAACGAATAGTATAAGTGCTGCAGTTCAAGTTTCTCCAAAGCGTTTAAGGCCGGTATTCATAGTCCGATCTTATATTTGAGATCGTCTTAAGTTCGAGCTTGAAATGCTACGCAGCCATTTGATTGGTTGAATGAGGTCTTAAGTCAACCTCGGACCAGACTTAAGACAATCTTAAATATAAGATCGGACTATGAATACCGGTCTAAGACAATCTGAAAGGGAACTACAATTAAAAAAAGAAAATCGAATTCTGAAGAAGCGTTTGTTTCGTCGAACAGAACGCATAACGTCAATGAAAAGCCTCATAAGCCGGTATTTATAGTCCGTTCTTATATTTAAGATCGTCTTAAGAACCCATTCAACCAATCAATGACCGCATTGCAGCTATTTGATTGGTTGAATGGGTTCTTAAGACGATCTTAAATATAAGAACGGACTATGAATACCGGCCTATGCGTGATTCGTAATTCGCGATTCATAATTCGTGATTCATAGAGATTCGTTGGACATTCAGGGAGATTCATTATTCGTCAGTGTAAACCTTCCACACTATTCGCGATTCGTTGTATATCATTCGTAATTCGTAATTCGTTTCTTAGGCTGATGGCAGAGAACGAGATGTTAGCGTTTACGTCTGTCGTAGTCATGGACGTAAAGTAAGACAGAGAAAAACGTATATGTAAGTAGCATACATATTTTTCTCTGCCTTATTTTACGTCTATGACTACAACAGACGTAAGCGCTAACATCTCGTTCTCTGCCATCAGCCTTCGTTGCGTTACTTTGACTAGAGCACTAAAAAAAAAACAAAAACAATCAAAAAATCTAAAATAAAAAATAAATTAAATAAATTAAAAGAAAAATTATATAAAAAAATAAAGACAGAACGAAAAAGTAAATAAAAAGGAATAAAATAAAAACAAAAACAAAAAAGTCAATAATAAAAAACAAGACTTTAACAAATATTTAATAATAAAAAATGTAAGATTAAAAAAGTTTGAAATAACATTTATATCTATTTGTAAGTACTAATAATTAATAATTAACTTCAAATTAATATTAAATATTACATTTAAAAAATTATACATGAGGGAAGTAATAATTATTACTATTTCAATTTATTCATATTTGAATTTACTCTTTCCACATATAATTTATTATTATTAGTTCCACATTTTACAAGAGCAGTCGGGAGACGCCGCGCTAAATTTAAAACATACATGCATACACTCATGTACACATACGGAACACACTTACAAGAAGAGTATCAGGTAGTGCGATCACCAATTTTGACAAACTTTAAATATGTTTTAGAGCTTTAACGCGGCGTCTCCCGACTGCTCTTGTAAAATGTGGAACTAATAATAATAAATTATATGTGGAAAGAGTAAATTCAAATATGAATAAATTGAAATAATAATAATTATTACTTCCCTCATGTATAATTTTTTAAATGTAATATTTAATATTAATTTGAAGTTAATTATTAATTATTAGTACTTACAAATAGATATAAATGTTATTTCAAACTTTTTTAATCTTACATTTTTTATTATTAAATATTTGTTAAAGTCTTGTTTTTTATTATTTACTTTTTTGTTTTTGTTTTTATTTTATTCCTTTTTATTTACTTTTTCGTTCTGTCTTTATTTTTTTATATAATTTTTCTTTTAATTTATTTAATTTATTTTTTATTTTAGATTTTTTGATTGTTTTTGTTTTTTTTATCTTATACTTTTTGTTGGCAGCAGTCGGGAGTACTTTTTTTTCTAAAAAACTTTTTATTTCATTCTTTTAAAAGCTGTAGTTTATTTACTTCTTTACTTGTTTTTATTTTATTTTTTTAATTAATTTTTTTTATTATTTTAAATTTGTTTTTTATTTTATACTTTTTTTTATTTATTATTTTATTTATCATTATTATTATTTTTGTTTTTTCTATTTTATACTTTTTTTATTTATTATTTATATATATTATTATTACTTTTTTATTATTTCACAATTATATTTTTTACATTTTGTTTTTGTTATTAAATAATATGCATGTAATAATTTGTATCTAATAATGTAACATAATGCGAGACAGAATCTTCTACATAGTCACATAATTATGATTATATAGTATTTCTACAATCATAGAAGTTTATATATTTGTTGCATAGCCAAGAATGATTGTAGAAATATCATACCATCATAATCATATCATCATTTATGGCTTCGCAAAAAGTTTTTCTCACATTATGTTATATTATTGTTGTATTATTTATTAATAATAATTATTTTATTTGCAGCATAGTCATAATAATAAATAATATAATATAACAATGAGAGAAAATAATCTTCTGCGTAGCCTTATAATTATGATTGTATGATATTTCTACAATCATTCTTGGCTACGCAGCAAATATATAAACTATGATTGCAGAAATAGTATATAATCATAATTATGTGGCTACGCAAAAGATTCTCTCCCACATTATGTTATATTATTGTTGTATTATTTATAATTATGACTACGCTACAAAGATATAAACTTTTACATAAATAATATAACATAATACAAGAGTAAATAATCTTCTGCGTAGCCATATAATTATGATTATATAATATTTTTACAATCATTCTTGGCTACGCAACAAATATATAAACTTCTATGATTGCAGAAATACTGTATAATCATAATTTACTGTATAATCATAATTATGTGGCTACGCAGAAGATTTTTTCTCACATTATGTTATATTTTATTGTTGTATTATTTATTAATAATAATTATGTTTATTTGCAGCATAGTCATAATAATAAATAATACAACAATAACATAACATGAGAAAGAATCTTTTGCATAGACACACAATTATGATTATATAGTATTTCTGCAATCATAGAAGTTTATATATTTGTTGTGTAGCCAAGAATCATTGTAGAAATATATAATCATAATTATATGGCTACGCAGAAGATTATTTACTCTTGCATTATATTATATTATTTATGTAAAAGTTTATATATTTGTAGCATAGTCATAATAATAAATAATACAACAATAATATAACATAATGTGAGAGAGAATCTTCTGCGTAGCCACATAATTATGATTATATAGTATTTCTGCAATCATAGAAGTTTATATATTTGCTGCATAGCCAAGAATGATTGTAGAAATATCATATAATCATAATTATATGGCTATGCGGAAGATTATTTTCTCTCATTATGTTATATATTATATATTTTTATTATGATTTTGCTGTAAATATAATTATTATTAATAATAGAAAGAGAGAAAAGCTTACCTGTTTAGGAACACTTGCTTCAGATATATCCATATTATCCATGCTGATTTTTTAATAACTTTTAACTTAATTCACAATTTATTATTCACAATTTATTAATCAACAATAATAATTTGACATGTAGGGTTATGTCAAATTATTATTGCCGCCACTACTTCGAGATGTCTCCAACTATAATTTTCCCCATATGGATGCTTAGAACGAATCTTATTGGTGAATCATTTTTGCTTCTTAGTTCCGCTCGCAGCCAATGAGAGAACGTATCGGCGAAATAATATTGTTTTTCCGCTTTTTATTAATAGAATAAAGAATAATAATTATATGTTTTAAACCATCCTTGGTTAATAAAAAACTGATGTGCAATAGATGACACCGAACTATGTTATTATTATCGAGAAAAGCTGTGAGTACCGATCCGAGCTCGGTGAAACGCATACTCCCTCCGTCTTTTTGCCAACCGTAGGTTGGCAGCAGTCGGGAGTAAAAAGTAGGTGTTCTCGTCCGCCATTTTTCTCCCAACTAGCATGAAAGGTTAGATATGTTTTGTATACGTCAATAACCTTTACAGTCTCGAGGTTATAAACACATCGTGTCTTCGTTTCATCGTCGCATAAAGTTCTAATGGTGCTTTAATTAATAAACAAAAGAAAAAATTAGAAATTTATGCGACAATTACCTCTACATTTAAAAATGGAAACTCAAGGCTTGCTCCAGAATGCGACGTGCTTGGATTTTTTTGATTGCCCGCAGTTGACATTTTACAAATAGCCAAAACTTAACTTAAAAATACAAATATGTGAAAATATGACAAAACTGCAACATAAAGACAATTTTTGCGACGAGTATTATTATTTTTTTATGAGTATTATTTTTTTTACAGAATCGATATTTAAAATTAATTTTTAGATTAATCGCGAGATCGAAAGGCGTATGTATGTACAATCAATGCGTATTGACATATATGAAAACATACCTTTCATGCTAGTTGGGAGAAAATACTCATATTTATAGAGCCTTACTTTGACCAGTTTTTTTTATGATATTTATCTTTTGGATCCCATAAACATCTATGTTCTCTTATGTCTTCAACAAGTTCAAGCACGCGATTATTTGTCCAGCTCTCCATTGTCTCTCTCTTCATTATAATTGATGCAATAACCTATCAAAGAGAAACACGAACTAGTTACGCTAGAGCACTAGAAAAGTAGGTATTCTCGTTCCGCCATTTTTCTTCGAACTAGCATGAAAGGTTAGGTATGTTTTGTATACGTCAAACGTCAATAACCTTTACAGTCTCGAGGTTATAAATACAAACCGAACAATGGTGCGGTCCAGTAAGTGCTACAAGTACTACAGAGCACTTGTAGTAGCGCTACGGTTGGTTCACCTACCGCTACGAAATGCTACAATAAACCTTATGACGTCATAAAATATGTCATTATATTTGCTACGAAGATGCTACAAACGCCTCTCCTCATAAGGTGGGTTAGCTGTAGCGTAGCCTGGTTCATTTGCGTAGCAATTATAGTACTCGTAGCATTCGTGAACCACTCCTCTGAAGGTATTTGGAGCGTAGCGCTCAAAGCATTTGGTAGCGTTTACTGGACCGCACCCTTAGGCCCAGTTTCACAACTTATTCTAACCGAAGTTTAGCTCATTAAAGGAGGATTTACATTGCGTCCCAAACCCATTGTATCCAATCAGACGTCATACATCCGACATTGAACGCAATGTAAATCCTTCTTTAACGAGTTAAACTTCGGTTAAAGTAAATTGTGGAACTGGGCCTTAGACAAAATTGGTTTAACGGCACGTTAAACACCTCAATAGAAAAAAAGAAGGTTATAAACACATCGTGTCTTCATAAATAACATTATTATTATTATTATTACATTATTATTATTATTATTTTTATTATTTAAATAACATGCCTTTAATTCTTGAAATTGTTCCAAATATGTGTTGCTTCAAAAACGTGCAATGAAACGGAGACACGATATGTTGATTTACGAAAAATATGATACTTTCTACTTGCGCGTTTAAGAACACATGTCTAATTAATTAAGAATCAATTAACACCTATTTTCAGTTTAACAGAATCGATATTTAAAATTAATTTTTAGATTAATCGCGAGATCGAAAGGCGTATGTATGTACAATCAATGCATATTGACATATATGGAAACATACCTAACCTTTTATGCTAGTTCGAAGAAAAATGGCGGAACGAGAATACTCATATTTATAGAGCCTTAGTTAGGGCCTGAGCAGAATGGCTGCCTTATAATTTTAAGATTATGTTTTATGCCTTAGGTTTTTGTCTTAGGTAACGCACAATACTGTGTGTTATGTCTCGAGTCTTATGTATACGCGAACATTTGTAAGAAATAAACGTTCGCGTATACATAAGACTCGAGACATAACACACAGTATTGTGCGTTACCTAAGACAAAGACTTAAGGCATAAAACATAGTCTTAAAATTATAAGGCAGCCATTCTGCTCAGGCCCTTATGTATACGCGAACGTTTGTAAGAAATAAACGTTCGCGTATACATAAGACTCGAGACATAACACACAGTATTGTGCGTTACCTAAGACAAAGACTTAAAGCATAAAACATAGTCTTAAAATTATAAGGCAGCCATTCTGCTCAGGCCCTAAGGCTATAGCACACGGATATCCATAAAACATAGCCATAATACATAACATAAGCTCAAGAACCAATCAGATAGTCGTTTTAGATTTTATATGCTAAGGAAACAGAAAATTACTAAAAACTTAAGCATAAGAAAAATTTCAATCGGTTGAAATTTTTACGTACACGGAATTTGTAGATGTATTGAAATGGTGGCTCAAATGATTGTGGCACATCTATGTTCTATCTGATCAATGCAAAGGAGAGAGAAATACTGTTTTGTGTATATATATATATATATATATATATATATATATATATATATTTTACTCTGTTTTATTATTTAAAACATGGGAGACCACAATAGTTATTGTTCAGAAAATTGTTCAATGAGGTCCTATATAAATCCATTTCAGGGGATAATAATAAAAATTATGAAGGACTCGATACCACGATAATTTATGAAAACGATGTATTATTAATTGATTTGATAAAAGGTTATCCTCATCTTTATGACAAATCCTTAAAAGATTATAAAGATCAATTAATCAAGGAAAAATCATGGCTTGAAATTTCAGAAATAATGCAATTATCAGGTAAATATCCCGGTAAGCAAAATGCGCGCAATTTTCCAGCAGATTGGCGACAGATTTCCACAAAAGTTGCTAGCAGATTGGCATCCGTTATGTCCGCAATAGGCGCGCGATTTGCTAGCAAAACCTGCTCACAGAATCTGACAGCAGATTGTCAGCAAAAACCGAGCAGGATCTGCTAACATCACTTGACGTCAAATTGTCGGTAGAAACCGAACAGGATCTGCGCGCGCGTAATCTGACGGCAGATTAGCAGCAGATCCCGAGCAGAATCTGCAGCTTCTGATCATTCATATAAATAAGTAATATAAATACAATAAAATTAATTATATATATATTACAGATGCTAAATAAGACTATCGGCGAGTTATCGGTTAATTACAATTTTCTTCTAATACAACATATATGTAATATGTTATATCGTAGTTATATCTAATGGTAAAGGACTAGTTCAATTTAATTAAATTAATAATAAAGTAAATGGTGAAAATAATTAAATTTAATTTATAAAACTTGAGATATAATTTATTTAGAATTAAATTCTTCCTTTATGCTTCAAATAGGCATAAATGAATAATTTTTCATTTATCCTATTGATTCCAATCAGTTTAATATTCTGAATCTTATCTACTTGTATCACATATCAGAAATTAAAGTGATAGAAATAGTTACTATATTTTTGATCTTTTATTAATAATCGCGACTTTATATATATTTCTGACAGAAATTTGATTGCGAGAAAATACATCACATAGCGGTAAGCGAAGGAACTATCGAATCAAATGCAGATTGTTGCCAATTTGCCATCAGATCACGCATGCAAACCCTGTTGCACTTCTGCTATCAATCTGCAGTCAAATTGCGCGCACGTAGATTCTGCTTGATTTTTGCCGATAATCTGATATCAAGTCATGTTAACAGATTCTGCTTGGTTTTTGCCACCAATCTGCGTCAGATTCTGTGAGCAGGCTCTGCTCGATTTTTGACATCAATTTGTCAACTTAATTAGTAATAACAACTTCAGTATCAAATTTGTAGCCTTTTTGCTAACATTAGTTGATAGCAGACACTTGGCATGCTTTCTACAGACTTTGCTATCTGGGTATGTTTTTATCACGTAAATATTTTATTTGATTTTTACTGAATTTTTTACAATTAAAATATTCTTTTTATTCATGTTGATCAAAGTAATAATATTTTTAATCTTATTTTTAATTTTTTGAGAGAAATCGAAACTTGTTTATAATAAGAGTAGTTTAAATTTGATAAATCAATTTTTTAACATTCAGAATATTTTTATTGCAATAGTTATTCAATGGAAGATTCAATTAACATTTGTATAATTTTTTTAGTAAACCAATGTCAAGTTCGATGGACTCGTTTAAGAGAAAAATATTCAAAGGAAAGAAAACAAAGGCAAAATGAGACAAGAAGTGGAAGTGGAATATCTAATCGAGTAGTATGGCCACTATATGACAGTATGAAGTTTTTCGAAAAACATATAGCCATAAGAAAGTATGTCCATTTAACATTGCTTTTTGTGTATTCTCAATCACAGTGACTTATTAAAAATTAAACATTCTTCATTGCAGCACATACAGCAATCTATCACAAGAAACAAACAATAAAGAAAACATACTGAGTTGTTCGCAAAATATTCTGAGCTTTGAGAGTTCGCAGAATAGTTCAACAGCTTCAGCAGTGATTTCACCTCCTGATTCTATAACTTCGACTTTAAATGGAAATCAACAACATTCATTGTTTAGTGCAACAAATCCATGTATTAGAAAGTCTATGTCAAGACTTCAGCAACCATGTACATCTACAGCTACAACAACATCCATTGAAATACCTGAAATAATAGAAAGACTAGAAGAAAGAAGACCATCCATGTCTTCGATAACATCTTCACATGGATCTACAACACAGACACTATCTGAACTAATGCAAACCATGACAAATGTTTTACGCCTATAAAAAAACAGCGAATTTCACAGTCAGATAAAATAGAAGAAACTGTTATCATTGACTAAGGTAAAGGCACTAGTAACTGGCCGCGTCCAGTACCTGGCCACCAACGCCACAAAGCATAAAAAATAATGTTTATGTGATACAGTAACATAAAGTTATGATTGATTTGTATTATTCATGCCTTTTGACACCTTATGACGATAAATTTTCACTAAATTTATGTTCAATTTATTATAATAACTAACGTTAAAGTTCACACTCTGGCCATATTTGAGATACGCATGCAGTTCCTTAGCAGAAATCACAAGGTATGGCTGAATTTAGTTAAAGCCGCTATTTTATTAAAATAGAGTAATTTCTTTTTATTTTTGTTTTAATGAAATATTTAATGAAGACGTATTGAGTGAAATAAAAAAAATTTTGTTAAATTAATTTATCAATTAAAAATTCAAATGGCTATTTACTGGAGCGCCAAAACGCGACATGCGTCGGTAACTGGCCAGGCGGCCATCTACTGAATCGACTTCCTTCAGACTGGACCCAGTAACTAGCCGCGTTGAAGCAGTAATAAGTTTAATAATAAGTGAACTGTGTTGTTAATATCTGAGTAAGTATTTATATAAAATATTATTAAAAAACTAACAACAGAAGTCGTTAAAGCTATATTAAGTTATATACAAATAAGTTTACCCTCGCCTTTTTTGAAAATCAAAATATAACCTTTTTCCTCACATGCTAAAAATTTTACACTCCTGTACTTACTTATTTACTTTTTAACTACATTAATTGTATTTGTTTATTTTTGTGTAGGCTTATATATCTGACTGGATGGCTCCCGTTAAAAAGAAAAAAGCGATTAGTGAAAAGCATAAGTACAAAAAGAAGTACAGCCAAGAAGATGTATATAAAGCCGTGCAAAAAGTTGGTTCTGGTTTATCCCAGAGAGAAGCTGCTAAGCTATTTAAGGTTCCACGGAGTACGCTGCAAGCTAAGCTGACATTCGTGATCCCTGTTGAGGCTGCTCGAGGGCCTTCTCCATACTTGACCTACGAAGAAGAAAAACAAATTGTGGAATGGATTTTGTATTGTAGCAATCGCGGTTTTCCCATAACAAAATTGATGCTCCAGCAAAACGTACAAAAAATAATCATTGCAGACAATCGAGACTCCCTTCGTCAACAACAAACCTGGAAGAACGTGGTACAAAAGCTTTATGTCAAGACATCCAGAAATAAGTGTTCGGGTGTGTCAAAATTTAAACACAAGCCGAGTTTCAGCAACGGAAGAAGCGCTAAAAGAATGGTTTCGAGTTGTTGATTTAGAATTAGAAAAAAATCAGTTGAAAAACATTGATCCTTCTCGTGTTTTCAACCTTGATGAAAGCGCTTTTTTCTTAATTCCAAAAGGCGACAAAGTGCTGGCTGAGCGAGGATCCAAATCCGTGTATAAGGTTGTGCATGGCGACGAAAAAGAGAGCATAACTGTGTTATTTAATGTTAATGCGAGTGGTACGATGGTTCCTCCTTTTATTCTTTACTGGTATGAAAGAATGCCGCAAAGCATAATAAGAAGTATACCAGCAGATTGGTTCGTTGGATCTACAGATAACGGTTGGATGACAGCTGATGCTTTTTTACAGTATATCAAAGGCCAATTTCTACCTTGGTTAATAAAAAACAATATTGAGCGGCCTGTAGTGCTGTATGTCGATGGCCATTGTTCCCATATGACGTTAGAATTGTCTATGTTTTGTCGTGAAAATAAAATTTGTTTATTTTCGTTATATCCAAATGCAACGCATGTGTTACAACCTCTTGACGTTGCTGTATTTCATCCGCTAAAAAACGCTTGGAAAAAAGAAGTAGACGCATGGAGATGCGAAAATCAATTTATGCGTATGAAAAGAGAAAACTTTGCTCCGTTACTCAAACAAACTCTTGAAAAAATGGAAAACTTGAGTAGTACCATTGCCAACGGGTTCAGGACATGTGGCCTTCAACCATTTTCAGCTGATGCAGTCGATTTTAACGTTTTAAATAAAAAAAAGAAGTCTCAGCGAATAGCCGAAACTATTACTGTAGATAATTCTCTAAGCAAAGAAGTGGTCGAGGCTCAACGTGATTTACTTTTATTTGAAAAACGCTTGGATGCTACAGTCTTACAAGAATTCAAAAATGTTTTTTTAAACGAACGTCTTTCAATCAGCGATGAGAAGAATGAAGGACTTTTTCGTTACTGGGCGGACTTGAAACGATTGTGTGGTGAATGTTTATAAAAAAAATTTGATTTTTTTTTTTTTTATAAGTAACGTAATCAAAATAATTAATTTATTTCATGTATATAGAAGCTTTTTAATTAATGAATGGAGAATTTTCAGATTTTTTTAAAGTCATTTCAAAGGGGTGTACATATGTGTATTTTTTTCAATTAGAATCTTACTATTTTTTCGACGTGCTTTTATACAGGTGAATTTCGTGATAAAAATTTAAATCAAAGCTCTGAAACCTTCCCTGAGATGCAGGTAGAACAAGACATTAATTCAAGCTGTATACTTAACAATGATTCAATTGTTGATATGGAAATCATAATCTTGCCCGAGAATGCAAATGAAGAACAACTTGTACAAATTGAAAATATAAGCTTTGACGAACAACCTGCCCCTTCTGCCCCTTCGGAAGAATTAAATCTTATTGTTAACTATCCAGGTAAGATTTTTGTTGTATAAAATAAAAAATAATATTTAAATATAGATATATATATATATATATATTAACATTTTAGATCGTGAAACTATGTCACACCCGATACTGCTAATTGAGAACGCAACAAAAACACTTCAACCAGCAGAATCAAACGTCATTTGTAGCACAGCATCCGAAGAGCCCACTTTAAAAGAAACGCCTATTTTAAGCGATGAAAATTATGCAGAAACCGAAAAAGAAACGAAACAAAGTTTAATTAATCCTTGCGCAGTAACTGACGGTATTTATAAAAATTTTGAAACCAACAGGGTTAATTGTAGGAAGAAATCTTTTAACGATTTTTATTCATATTTTCAGATATCTCCATCTGTGAGCCTCTTAATTTATGTACTGGTAAAAGTAAAGAAATCATAACAACGCCTGTTTTGAGTGATAAACAGAATAAGATTCTTTCTCCGGAGCATTTAATTTTAAATGGTATGTATTAATTGTATCTGCAAGTCTCTCTCTCTCTCTCTCCTGATTTTATAACTAAATCAATTATCAACAGAAAAAAGCAATGAAACCACAAAATTTGAAGAAAAGTTGAGTTCGCCCTTAAAAAAAGCCCTTATTATACCGGATAACTTGGAAGTCATGATGTCTAAAGTAAAAAAAAATAAAAAAAAGATTTTACGTCCGATGCTTACAGGTGATGATTGGCAGAAGCAAGAATTACTAAAAGTAGAGACGAAATATAAGAAAATTCAAGAGACTGAAAAACGTAAACTCGAAAGAGAAGAGAAAAAAAAGAGAAAGAGAATAAAATAAAAGAAGAAAAAAAGGCTCGAATTCTTGCAGCAAAAGAGAAAAAAGAAATCGATAAGGAAATAGAAAGGTTAAAAGCCAAGAAAAAGGATCTTCAGCCACCAAAAAGATCCCCAGATAGCAAAGTCTGTAGAAAGCATATTATGCCAAGTGTCTGGTACTAACTAATGTTAGCAAAAAGGCTACAAATTTGATACTGAAGTTGTTATTACCAATTAAGTTGACAAATTGATGTCAAAAATCGAGCAGAGCCTGCTCACAGAATCTGACGCAGATTGGTGGCAGAAACCAAGCAGAATCTGCTAACATGACTTGATATCAGATTATCGGCAAAAATCAAGCAGAATCTGCATGCGCGCAATTTGACTGCAGATTGACAGCAGAAGTGCAACAGGGTTTGCATGCGTGATCTGATAGCAAATTGGCAACAATCTGCATTTGATTCGATAGTTCCTTCGCTTACCGCTATGTGATGTATTTTCTCGCAATCAAATTTCTGTCAGAAATATATATAAAGTCGCGATTATTAATAAAAGATCAAAAATATAGTAACTATTTCTATCACTTTAATTTCTGATATGTGATACAAGTAGATAAGATTCAGAATATTAAACTGATTGGAATCAATAGGATAAACAAAAAATTATTCATTTACTGCCTATTTGAAGCATAAAGGAAGAATTTAATTCTAAATAAATTATATCTCAGTTTTATAAATTAAATTTAATTATTTTCACCATTTACTTTATTATTAATTTAATTAAATTGAACTAGTCCTTTACTATTAGATATAACTACGATATAACATATTACATATATGTTGTATTAGAAGAAAATTGTAATTAACCGATAACTCGCCGATAGTCTTATTTAGCATCTGTAATAATTAATTTTATTGTATTTATATTACTTATTTATATGAATGATTAGAAGCTGCAGATTCTGCTTGGGATCTGCTGCTAATCTGCCGTCAGATTACGCGCGCGCAGATCCTGCTCGGTTTCTGCCGACAATTTGACGTCAAGTGATGTTAGCAGATCCTGCTCGGTTTTTGCTGACAATCTGCTGTCAGATTCTGTGAGCAGGTTTTGCTAGCAAATCGTGAGCCTATTGCGGACATAACGGATGCCAATCTGCTAGCAACTTTTGTGGAAATCTGTTGCCAATCTGCTGGCAAATTGCGCGCATTTTGCTTACCGGGTCTATAATCAAAATCGAAAAAAATGAAACTACTTCTTCTCAAACGTAAGATAGTATTGAAAAGAGTTACTTATTTTATTTAAAAATTTAAGCAAATAAATGTTTAATATATTTGTTATTTAAAAATATATTTAATAAATGTTCAATTTTTCATAATTTAATTTGTCCTCAAACTTTCTTTAATATTCTTTTTGCAAATTTCTATTCCCGATTATATGGTTAAAACTACGGCCAGTTACTGGAACATTAAAATTCGGCCAGTGGCGCAATTCGATTTTGCTTGGCCAGTTATTGGTGCACCTACTACCTAAACTATTTTTTTTATAATTCTAATCGAGCTGCATATTACGAGTGCTTATTTGGTTATTTATATTTGGTAAACTATAATTAAACAAAAAATACTTGAATTTATATTTGTAACTTAAATTTTTTTAGTTAACATGCGATTTATTGTGTTCTCTAATACTAAGTGGCCAGTTACTAGTGCCTTTACCTTACTCAACTATCTGATAAAATAAATAATTCTTCTCATTTGGTTACAAAATCAAGAATTGAAAACATTAAAGATGTTGATGATAAATTTGCAGATTTCATAGCAGCAGAATTACAAAACATGCCACAAGAATTGCGCAAAAAAAAGAAAAAACAAATAATTGATATATTATGGACAACGGAGACTTAATATAGTAAGTCAAATTTTTGTCAAATTTTTCTTATTTCATACAAAAAAATTAATATATATATTTTTTAAATATTGCGAAAAATTTTTATAGCATTTGTGCAAAAATGTCATTGAAAAAAACATTTTTTCTTTTATTTGTTCTTAATTTCTATATACCAAAGATTTAATAATATGTTGTTGATTATTTTCTCTATCTATCTATCTAGTATGTGTTAATAATATGTTGTTGATTATTTTCTTTATCTATCTAGTATGTGTTATATGGAACGTACAAATAATGGTAATCATTAAATTTGCCTAAGTATGGAACGTACGTACAAATAATGCTAGTCATTAAATTTGCCTAAGTATAAAATTATTAATTAAATATTGTATTTAACATGCAAGTTATTGATATGTATTTCATCAAATATTGTACGAGATATTTAACAAAAATATACACATACATATAACATTAATGTCTATTAAATAAGTCATTTCTTGGGCTACTTTGAAGACAAAATCAAAATGATCCAAATTAAAATAATGAATCACAGCGCAACATCATTTTAATCTGGATCATTTTGATTTTGTCGCGAAAGCAGCCTTGATTGTGCATTGTACTTGTATTCAAATTTAATCACGATTTTGCCCTCTTTGTACATAATCATGTTGCCATGGTACTTCTCCGGCTGGAGTCAAGAAATAATTCGCTAACGTATTAATTTGATTTTATATTTTTATATTTTATTTTATTTTTATTTCAATAAAGTTTATTGAATAAACTTTAGTCACTTATCTAAATATTAATTATATGAACCATATAGATCAAATCAAACAATTAGGTTATATCACACGTTTTTTGTACCACATAATTGTATATAGAAAAACTATATCTTAAAACTTTTAAAATTTGTTTCTTTTCGTCTATCTAAAAATTACTTCTGATTGGTCGAATTTTACTCTTATGCTTAAAGTTATAATTTCAGCTTATGGATCCATTGCTATTGGCTGACATGTTATGCTACGCTCCTATTGGCTAAATCCTTATGGTATGTCTTACGGCTATGGAATTTGTGTGCTATAGCCTTTATGCGATACCTACGTTTATGTAAAATCCTTGTGCGTTGACTAACGTCTCCGACTTACGCATACGACTTTGTCGGAAACAGTTACGACATCTTTGTGCTCAGGCCTTAAACCGTGCTTTACGCCGATATTATTACACCAGTTGTAGTAACGCTACTCCTGCTGAGAAAAAGGAATAGACTTACAAATCCGGCTTTAAGGAGACGTGTAAACGCTACGGGTGCCTTCCGTTTCACGCATAAAACGCATAAGCTGCAGAGAAAACTATTCCGTTTCATTTAATGCGCGCATTGATGGCGCATAGAATTTCTTAGAATCCCCCTACTTCCAGCGCATCAACAACGCATCAGCTACTACAGGTTAGACCCGAAGAAGTTAATGCGAGCATGCGCAGAGAGTTAACAACCTCGTGTATATACACATGTGATACATGTGTGTGTCATTTATTTCGATAGCAGCCCATAGACTTAGGCCCATATTCTGAATCCTCTTTTATCGATAAAAGTGCTCCTAAAAGCGGCCTGTAGCCAATCAGAAGGCTTATATGCCACTTTTAGAGGCACTTTTATCGATAAAAGAGGATTCAGAATATGGGCCTTATAGAATAGACTGGCCTCTACCGTAAGAGGCGGCGTTGAAAGATGTAAAGGACAGAGAGATGATTCTGGGACTCTCTGTCCTTCTTTTTCGTCCCGTGGTGGGGACACTGATGGGATGGGTGAAAACAAAGCGAGCATGCGTGTAGGAGATGAGGGGAAAGCAGCGTGCATGCTCGCTTCGTTTTCACCACGGTCTTACATACAGGTCTGGAAACTCAGGCCTTTTTTAGTGGTGGGGGAGGTCTCACTTAGTGTGTCCGTTTTTCGACTAGAAGTCGCAATACGAGCGAGAGAGACAGAGATAGACGGCAGTAGTCGTTCTCTCTCTAACATACGTCTAAAAGCGACTTCTAGATCGCAGCGAACCTAGCAGGCAAGCCGTGAACTCCCGAAAAACGGACACACTAAGTGAGACCTCCCCCACCACCAGAGTTTCCAGACCTGTATGTAAGACCGTGGTTTTCACCCATCTCATCAGTGTCCCCACCACGGGACGAAAGAGAAGGACAGAGAGTCCCAGAATCATCTCTCTGTCCTTTACATCTTTCAACGCCGTCTCTTACGGTAGGGGCCAGTCTATTCTATAAGTCTATGTAGCAGCCATACTGTTTCACATTAAACGCATCAAAAGTCATTCCGTTTCCAAGACTATATTTGCGCATTAATAGAAACGGAACGATATTAATGCGCGCATTACACTGATTGCGAACTATGCGCTCAATGCGTGAAACGGAAGGCACCCTACGAGAGTTATAACAATCGTATTGCCAACCTGAATAATCAAGTATCAACGAGTGACGAGTACTAGTATACAAAAACTGCCAATAAGTTAAAGTAAAGAGGAATAATGATAAAATAAATCCTTGCGTGTGTGTAAACGAACATCACTTTTAGGGAGTTATAACTACTATTGTTACTAAACCAGATTAACGTTGCCGTGTAAACATACTCATTCACTCACAGACTTCTATAATACACTAGACTGCTAACATCTGTATAAAATAACTCGAAAAAGTGATGCAAGGTGCAAATGGTGGTGGGGATGGCAGCCATATTTCGTGTGGGCAAATTATACTGGGTGTTCAGTTCGTATTGTCGATGTTGTCAGATAAGTCTGTGGTACAATCCTCTTACAATCATAAAATAACATTTTGGACACCCTATATAATATTCCCACACGAAATATGGCGTCACGTGCACACTAGAGTTCCTCTAGTAAGAGTTAGGACACCGCCGCCATTTATAGGGAACTGCGGCGCGCCTTTTAAACTTATTATTTTAACAATTTTATATTTAAACACTTTATAATTTAAAATTACGGTAATTATATACATTAGCGATTCCTCACCGATTTCAATGACCTTGAAATATGTTGTCGGGAGCATGATTCTGAACAACTTTTCCTTATACATGTTACCGCCGCTCGGTCTTAGTTTCCGAGATATTTATAAAGATATTTTATGGTTTTGCAATATTGTGGGTGACGCCCGATTGACCACGTCGCCAATTGGCCAATTCAAAATAGGACTCTCTGATTGGTTAATCGTTGCTGGTTACCCTAGGCACAGGTCGATATAATTAGCTGTGGTCAATCGCAACGTGGTCAAACGAGGCACTCCCCAATATTGTCACCATTATGAAATAACTTTTTTGCACCATGTATTCAGTTTCCGACAAAGTAATAATGTTTACCAAAAAGAGTTGTAAAGCGAGATCCTACCGGCGGGGTGGTTGCGGGAGAGGGGGCCGAAAGCCTTCCTCGCACCCCCCGCGCGCGCGTGTGTGTATGTGTGTACACATACATTTCTGATATTTTTTAATTTGTATAGAATTTAATACAATTTAATACAATTAAAAAATATCAGAAATGTATGTGTACACACACACACACACACACACACGGGGGGGGGATGCAAGGAAGGCTTTCGGCCCCCTCTCCCGCAACCACCCCGCCGGTAGGATCTCGCTTTACAACTCTTTTTGGTAAACATTATTACTTTGTCAAAAACTGAATACATGGTGCAAAAAAGTTATTTTATAATGGTGACAATATTGCAAAACCATAAAATATTTTTATAAATATCTCGGAAAGTAAGGCCGAGCGGCGGTAACATGTATAAGGAAAAGTTGTTCAGAATCATGCTCCCGACAACATATTTCAAGATCATTGAAATCGGTGAAGAATCGCTAATGTATATAATTACCCATTATTCATATACAGGGTGATCCTGAAAAACGATATGCCTGTTAAATGACGTATTCCTGACACCATTCTAAGACAATTTTTCCTTTACCAAAATTTGATTTGAAGCGTAGTTTTTGAATTATAAGCAAAAATAGTTAGTAAATCACGCGTCGAGTACAGAAGGCAGGCAGGAGCGGCGCGGCGTGCCGCGAGCGCGGGCGCAGCTGACCGCCCGACGGGTGATTACCACCGCATGAGTCGCTAACTATTTTATCTTATAACATAAAATTATGCTTTAAATAAAATTTTGGTAAAGAAGAAAAGTCTTAGAATTACGTCAGAAATACGTGTTCCTTAAAATAACGTTATTTTAATAATGAAAAGTTGTTCCGGATCGCCGGCCGTCCGACGTTGCAATCAGCTGATTGCTACATGCGATGTGTGTATGGCGGAGTGTGTGCGTAAGAGAGAGAAAGAGAGAGAGAGAGAGAGAGAGAGAGAGAGGAGGGTAGGAGGGACAGACATTCATACACACGCACGCACTTTTTTTCTCGCTCTCTTTCTCTCTTTTACGCAACACTCATACACTCTCTCATTCAGTCTCTCACTCACACTCTCTCGGTCACTCACTCACTCACTCACCTGCTTACTCACTTGCTCACTCACCTTGTAGCAGTGTAGCGAATCTTCATGCTATGTATTGTTGTTATCTGCTGCACGGTTATGATTGCTAGAGATGCGCCACACATCGAAATTTTTCGATTATTAGTCTCACACTCGATTGACACAATACAGATTACACGATAACGAGTTTACTGTTTATTCACTTACTATTGATTTATCGATACCAAAAATTACTTTCAAAGAAACGCGAATGCAAACAGCACATGACTCGACGCGAAGCGACGGACCGCGGAGACTGCGCGACCACAAAAGTTATGTTGCCAGAAACGCGACACGCGACATCTAACAAACGACTTGCGCGTGGCGCGTGATTGACGCGAGATAAGACGAACAATCGGCTAAAACCTTCGCATTGCGAATGCGGTAGAAAACATGAAACGTATAATGACATACTTAAAAAATTAATTATTTATTATAAATAATAACTATTTCTAATTATAATAAATAATTATTATTTTAAAAAGCATGTGTTGTACGTTATTACGTTTTCGAAATTATTGCATTCACGATGCGAAGATTTAAGTCAATCGCAAGAATAATGTAATTAAAATTACATTTGGAAAAATTTATTTTTATTCTGCTCACAATGAAATGTTCCAACGTGAAAATGTATTGGTCGCTCTGAAAAGAACGGATTGACTAAAAAAAATTTTAAAGCAGATGCTTTAAAGAACATTTCATTGTGAGCAGAATAAAAATAAATTTTTCCAAATGTAATTTTAATTACATTATTCTTGCGATTGACTTAAATCTTCGCATCGTGAATGCAATAATTTCGAAAACGTAATAACGTACAACACATGCTTTTTAAAATAATAATTATTTATTATAATTAGAAATAGTTATTATTTATAATAAATAATTAATTTTTTAAGTATGTCATTATACGTTTCATGTTTTCTACCGCATTCGCAATGCGAAGGTTTTAGCCGATTGTTCGTCTTATCTCGCGTCAATCACGCGCCACGCGCAAGTCGTTTGTTAGATGTCGCGTGTCGCGTTTCTGGCAACATAACTTTTGTGGTCGCGCAGTCTCCGCGGTCCGTCGCTTCGCGTCGAGTCATGTGCTGTTTGCATTCGCGTTTCTTTGAAAGTAATTTTTGGTATCGATAAATCAATAGTAAGTGAATAAACAGTAAACTCGTTATCGTGTAATCTGTATTGTGTCAATCGAGTGTGAGACTAATAATCGAAAAAATTTCGATGTGTGGCGCATCTCTAGCAATCATAACCGTGCAGCAGATAACAACAATACATAGCATGAAGATTCGCTACACTGCTACAAGGTGAGTGAGCAAGTGAGTAAGCAGGTGAGTGAGTGAGTGAGTGACCGAGAGAGTGTGAGTGAGAGACTGAATGAGAGAGTGTATGAGTGTTGCGTAAAAGAGAGAAAGAGAGCGAGAAAAAAAGTGCGTGCGTGTGTATGAATGTCTGTCCCTCCTACCCTCCCTCTCTCTCTCTCTCTCTCTCTCTCTCTCTCTCTCTCTCTCTTACGCACACACTCCGCCATACACACATCGCATGTAGCAATCAGCTGATTGCAACGTCGGACGGCCGGCGATCCGGAACAACTTTTCATTATTAAAATAACGTTATTTTAAGGAACACGTATTTCTGACGTAATTCTAAGACATTTTCTTCTTTACCAAAATTTTATTTAAAGCATAATTTTATGTTATAAGATAAAATAGTTAGCGACTCATGCGGTGGTAATCACCCGTCGGGCGGTCAGCTGCGCCCGCGCTCGCGGCACGCCGCGCCGCTCCTGCCTGCCTTCTGTACTCGACGCGTGATTTACTAACTATTTTTGCTTATAATTCAAAAACTACGCTTCAAATCAAATTTTGGTAAAGGAAAAATTGTCTTAGAATGGTGTCAGGAATACGTCATTTAACAGGCATATCGTTTTTCAGGATCACCCTGTATAAGTAATTTATATATTAAATAAAATAAGTAATTCATTTATTAAATAAAATTAGCACTTTAATATTAAATATAAATGTAACAGTAAAAATTAAGTAAAAATATTGCAATGCATATTAGTAAATAACAAAAATATTCAATTTTATATTATATATTTTATTTAATATTATTATGCATATTGCAATATTTTTACTTGCATAAGTATAATTTTTCTCTGTTAATACGCTTAAATTGGACATTTTTTAAATCAAAAATTAAAAAAACGTTCAATAATTTTTTCTTTCAAGGAATGGCACGAAGGAATATCATAGTATAAATCTTTACACTTACTTATAAAAAATAGTTTTAAATTAAAAGATTCTGGACGAACTTGTTCATAATGCATCCTAAAAATTTTTTCCATTTCCAGAATAAAATTTAGTTTGCTCATTAATAAAGAAAAGTGTTTCCTGTTTAAAGCAGCGCATTTGAATTAATGTTACATATGAATATTCACTAGAAATAGTATTGCCCGTTGCATTTATGCTATTATCACAGATTTTATAATTTTTATTAATTTTATAAATGATATAACCACCTAGGTAATATAAACAATTTAATGTTAAGTTATCAAAAGTTATATTATCATTGTTACATATTATATTGTTGTTTGTGTTTATATTATTAATTTCAACTTTTATACATTTTTTTTCAAGTATATAATCCAAAAATTCTGAGAAAAATTCTCGGTCATCTTGTTCATAGCTAGCTGAGCCTACATTTTTCATATACTGCAAAATAGTTATTAATTTTAGATCATTCTTAAATTGTAAAGCAGTCGGAATAACGTGTTTAGAACGTACGACAGAAAATAAATTTTCAAGACAATCTTGAGTAAATCGTCCTGTCAATACGAATTCAAATTTTTTCACACCTAATAGATATTTCGTTAATTCTATTGCAGATTTGGTAGAAATAATTATTCCTGTCTGAAAAGGCTTCCAGGTTTTTAATATGCCAACTTCTATCTGATTAATTACTTCTATCACTTCATTCAGAAAATCAATAGATTCATTAAACTTTGTTTCGTTAAGTTTACCTAAAGCTAATTTTGGTACTCTAGAACTCATCAATTTAAACCACTTAGAAATAAAACTAATAAACCATGCAGTGGTAATATAACTTTCATTACTAGTTTCATTACCAACAAAATTTAAAGCTGAAGCGACAGAATGATTAAAAATATTAGTTGCATTACATACTTTCATTTTTTGAAAATGATTTTTATTATTAAATAATTTCGATTTTAATTTTGGAACTAAAGATAAACCAAAATTTAATGTTTCTTCCTGTAAACCACATAAATCTTTTAAATCTGCTACATTTATCTTATTAGTTGACAAATTATAATCTGTTACTACTTTCTCTGGAATGATAATTATTTTGTTATTTAATTAACCTTGGTTCAAGTTTTTAAAAGCGTGAACACAATCATGGAAGAAAAATAATTTTCGATTTTCATCATTAGGATGATTACACGCATTATTAATTGTCGTATATTTTGACGCCTCAATTCCAAATGACCTCCACATAGCTTGATTAGCCGATGCCATGTCAGTAGTAACACTGTGAACCCGTAATCCAATATTTTCTGCTTTTTTATAATATCACATATTATTGGCTTTAATAAGGCTTCCATTTACTCTCTCTCTATCACTAGTGAAAAAATAAGCTACTACTTGTTTCCATCGACTAGCAATTCCGCCTAACATAAATACTAATGCATGAGTAACAATATCAGTCTTCTTATTATCATAATTATTTGGTAAACCCTGGCGAAAATAAAATGTAAACCGAGCGTTAACAAAGCATGAATTGGAGAGTAAATCTAATGTAACGGAAGAGTGACGGAAGCGTAAACGAAGCTATTAAAAGGCGTAAATTGAAACATCGGAATGTAAAGAAAGCGGCTATTCCCAGTGAGAAATGTTGGTCGAATCGATGTCGAATCGATGTAAATTCGACCAACATTTCTCACTGGGTTAAGTGTTAGAAAAGCGTTAACGAAGCGTCATCAAACTCTCCGATAAGCGTGAACGAAATATCCTTCAAATGTAAACGGAGTGTCATCAAACTCCTTAAGGAACGTAAATGAAACGTTATCGAACTCTTCGACAAACATGAATGAAAATATAATTTAATTTATTAATATCTAATATAATTTTTAAAGAACGTAAATGAAATGTCATCAAACTTATTGGCGAATACGAATGAAATGTTTATACTCTACTCATGGGCGCCGGGGGGGGGGGTGCAAGGCGGTGCATTTGCACCCCCCTGGCCTTGGCCTATGAAATAAGTGGGGAAGGGACAGAGAAAAAATTCAGTAAAAAAATCATGTAATATAGAATAATATCGATTATAATTTTTTCAATTAAACAAAAATGCAATGGTTAAATATTAATTAACATTTGTAATAAGCCTTTTGGAAATCAATTTTAGAAAAATCAATGTTTGAACAAAAACTTGAGCCGTCTTGGTTGCTTTCCAAATTCATTTGTCACATTATCAATAAATTCAGTCCCCTCTTGCACTCTTTTTCTATGAACGCTGAGCATGCACAGTCCACTAAGCCTCTCGTCTCCCATCGTAGACCGATTCCAAGTCTTGACGCGCCGTAATGTACTGAATGAGCGTTCAATGCTACATGTTGTCGCAGGAAGAGTCAGGCCAATTTTGATTGCCTCGGCTACAGCTGGGTAGAACGGTGTTGCTTGACAAATTAAATCTGCGTACTCGAGGGATTCATTTAAAGTTGCTTCATTTTTTCACATCTCATACCATGTGGTAGCCTCGGCGATAAAATTCGATAAAATATCTCCATAAAGACTATTTATATCTTTTGCAACAGCAAGAAATGATACTTTATCCAATTTTTTTATAGCATCTGGATGAAGTTGCATAAGCGAAAATGCTTTTTCGTGCGTAGAAGAGAAACGATCTCTCAGAGAAGAAATAATAGAGTCCAAGTAAGGGATGAAGATAGACCTTCTATAAAACTCTTCTACATTTTCAGAAGGTTGATTCGATCTTTGAGTCTGTCTTGCAACCACTCGAGGACATTTGAACTCAATATCTAGTTCTTCGCAAATTTGTTGAGCTTTTTCGAAGATGGCAGTGAACTGTATCAAGGCATTATTGCGGTGAGATTGAAGCACATTTGTTAATTTAGCTACGTGGTCGTTTATTGCCTTTATGTTCATGTTTACTTGCTGAAGTTGGTTGCACACAGGTTCAAGTTTGGCGGAATAAACAGCAATGACTAGGAGCGTCACAATGTAGGTTGGAGTTGTTGCAATCGTATAGAGTTGATAAGCTTTGACCTTCGTCTTCGAATTTGATGCGTTCTCTGAAAGTTCTTTTAAAGCTCGCATAATTGTCGAAAAATTCTCAGAAAATATTCTGATACTTTTGTACTTTGCCGACCAGCGCGTTTCACAAAACAGAGGAATATTGGGAATCATGTTCCGCCGTAAAGTACTATCCCTAAAAAAATTTATAATTTCTTTTGTCGTCTGAGTAGTATTTCTCACTTCATTGACATCGTTCAAGTCATTGATGACAAGATTCAATATATGACTAGCACAGTGGAAGAACAGCGCCATAGGGTACTTGTCATTAATTAATTTCTGAACGCCACTTATGTGACCAGCCATTGCAGCACAGCCGTCATACCCTTGGCCAACGAGTCGGTTTAAATCTAAATCGCAATTTTTTAGAAATTGAATAATGGTTTCTGAAATGGATTTAGAGTTTAGTTCTTGCAGTGGTACAAATCCCAGAAATTCTTCACAAATTATCGGTTTTTTGTTTTCTTGATCATAACGCAGATACCTAACACCAATTGATAATTGCTCGGTACCACTAATATCAGCGGTTTCATCAGCCAACACCGAAAAAACAGATGCACGCTTCACCTCGTCAATTATTTTTCCTTTGAGTACATCAGAACAAGTTTGAATTAGATGATTTTGGATTTGATGCGATATATATAAGGAGTTTTTTGCTCCGGATTCCAAATGATTCTTCAAAACCTTGTCCCCAGATTCAATTCGAAAGTGTAGTAGATCTTTGAAAACAGAACCCTCATCATTTTTCCCACGAACTGGAAGATCATGCTGTCCGCAAAATAAAATTGTTGATATAATTGATCGAAGTTTCACCCTATTTTCTTCAACTTCCTTGTGATACGCCGAATCTAAAGCTTCATGAACACTCAATTGTTGCCTATCCATAATTTTCTCGAAATTTTTGGAAGAAACAATCGCATCACGATGCCACTGGGTTGTTGCATGAGACTGTGCAGCTTCGTGAAATTTGTGATATTTTAGACAAGGGGAGACGATTAATTGTCCTTGTAGGCCGCGCTGAGCGGGAAGCCGAAACAGGACACAGACTCGACATAGAGGTCCTTTCGCGATAGCTGAGTAGGTCAACCACGGGTAGGTTGTAAGCCATTCAAATCGAAATGCTCGTTTAACGCCAATGTTTACATCCTTTTTAAAATTGTATATTTGACTCGGAGCCCAGGGCTCTCTCAATAATTTCAGACGAAGTTCGTCATCAGCATGAGAATTCGAATCTAAATATAAACCAATATCCAATAGATTAGCACTAGAATTGAGTGGAGATTCTTCGTCTTTACCATCTTCTTTTTGATGATCTGTACTGGAATTGGGTGTCGCTATTGTAGTATCATCAGCCTTGCGTTTTTTACATAAAAAACGCCTTATGTCACTCATCTTACTCGATTATACTACACTCGATTTAAAAGAACGTAAATTACTTAATACAGAACACGGTTGTAAGTTACTAAGCGCACTCAGCATCGGCTGTACGACGCGATCTTTTGATATGACTCGAAATAACAAATGAATAAAACAAAAGAACAGCGCGGATGCGTTTAGCATTTTGACAACCGTAAGTAGTAATCTCCACCGTTTAATACTTATGGCGCGTATAAATGTTAAGTTAAATTTTCCTTTAACTTAATGTCTTTCATAGGAAAGTTAAATTTGATATGCTTATATCAAATATCTGTGATCTTAAATTTGATGTTTTTATCAAATATAAAATAGATCTTAAAAATCGTTCATTTGAATTATAAATAGTGCATGCGTTAACAAATTATTTATTACAAGAAGCCAACATTTACTTAATAAATACTTGTTAACTATTAATAATTATATAATATATAAATACTTGTAAACTATTAAAAGTTGTAACTTTGTAACTATTTGCAATTGTAAAATTGAGATTCTTTAACTATATTAACAGATGCAATATAAAAATTAGAATTTTTCAATTATTAATGAATCTTTATTAAAATTCAATAAATAACATAAACGACGTTAACAAAAATATAATTATGAACTGGGAAAAAACCGTTTTTCCAGTGCATCCTGTTTTGAGTGCACCCCCCTAAAAGTAATTCTGCCGGCGCCCATGACTCTACTATATTTATACTGTACCGTTAATATTGCACTTTACATTTTAAATAGGTAATGAACGGATTATTTTCGTTTATTCGCCAGACATTTACTTGTCCGACTTATAAAATCAATTTAATATCTGAAGCTTCTGCATCGAGATCAGAAATTAAATTGAAGTATATCTTTAATCTTATTTGTTACTCTTTGTAAACTTTATATAATTCTCATAACTAAAACTTAAATTCGAAAAAGATAGCGCATCGCACGTCGCGTAGCGGTAAACGAATGAACTAACAGATCCTTGCGTGCTCGCGCGAAACTTTGACGTCCTTAAAAATATTTCTTTAAATTGTTAAAGTGTATGGAAAGTATTTCATACATGTTTTGTGCAGTGTTTAAGCGTTGAAGAAATGTGGATGAAGAGTTTCTAAGTCAATCAATCATTGAAGTGTATAGGAAGCGTATTGGAGTGCTTCATTCACATTTTATGGAGCGTTTAGGAAGTGTAAATGAAGGGTTTCTAAATGTCAATCATTGAAGTGTGTGGGAGGCGGAGTGCTTCGTTCACATTTTATGGAGCGTTTAGGAAACGTAAAGGAAAACATGAAATATTAAAGCGTAAGAGTAGCGTAACGGAATGCTTCGTACACACTTTATGGAGCGTTCGAGAAATATGCATGAAGATTTAAAATCGCGAAGAGTTAATGGGAAGTCAATGAAGCTTCTAAGAAGCGTTTATTCTGTTCATTTACGCTTCTTTGATACTTCGAGAAGCGTTTAATTTTTACCTGGGAAGTAACACAGCCTACAAATGTATTTGTACTAGTGTCAAATGAGTTACTTGGAGTAATGCTCATTTCATCAAGAACAAGCATACAATGCTTATCTAAATCTTTTTTAAATGAAAGAACTTTGATACGAAGAAATTCAAAAACCATCTAAAATTCCACTAGTAAATTTTAAAGCTTCTAATCGTCGACTCAATGTTCTTAATAAAGGTAGAGGTAAATCACGACTTAATTCCTCATAGCATGAGCGACCACATGTAAATTTATATTTTAATGCTTTATGTATAGTCTCATTACTCCAACGCGGCATTTTTTTATATTCCCCAGTTAACAATTTAATCTGATCCCTATTTAAAATCTTTTTTATAACTTTTGGAACTATATTATCATTATTAATACCTATGTTTGTTTTTAAACGTTTAATAACCTTTCTAGCATTTTTCAATTTTTGTACGGTTTTCCTGTATCTAGTTCGCATTTTGATGAAACGTTCTTGAAGTTTCATTATTTCTTCTTCTTTTCCTTCTTTTTCTCTTTCTTTTTTTCCTTTTTTCTTTTCCTTCTTTTTTTTCTGTCACATTCTCATTGTTAAATTCAAAGTTATTCTTATTGTTAGACTCATTGCTTTGGTTTGTTATTTAAACTTCACAGAAAATTTCATCTTGTTTACTGTCTGTTTGATTATTATCGACAGACACTTTCAATTTCATTTAAATTATGTAAGGACATTTCATAACTTTTATTAGGACATTATGTAACCCAGATAGCACAGAACATTCTATGGACGTTCATTTTATGTCCATTTTACATCTGCACGTCCATGGACATGAAATGAACGTTTATCGTACATCCGATTCCAGACATTCGTTAACGGCCAATATTTGGACGTCCACAAGATGTCCAATCTTGGATGTCAAAGTTTCGCACGAGCACACAAGGATGTGTTAGTTCGTTCGTTTACCGCTACGCGACGTGCGATGCGCTATCTTTCTCGTATTTAAGTTTTAGTTATGAGAATTATATAAAGTTTACAAAGGGTAATAAATAAAATTAAAGATATATTGTTCAATTTAATTTCTGAGCTCATTGCAAGAGCTTCAGATATTAAATTGATTTTATAAATCGGACAAGTAAATGTCCGGCGAATAAACGAAAATAATCCGGCACCTATTTAAACTTGCTTGTTGCACTTTACATTTTAAATTACCTATTTAAAATGTAGAGTGCAATATGCAAGTATAAATATAAATAAAATTTTTACATGAATTTTATGTAAAGTTTTATATGAAATAGATAAATTATATGATTTTATTATATTATTTAATTTTGTTGGGCCAAAAAATTTATGTTTTATATGTTTAAAGGATACATAATGCGATTTATTTATGTATAATGAAGAACAATTTTTTATATATGATTAAATTAGGTCAAAATCCATACATAATTATATCTACACAATTATACATAATTAAATATAAACTTTTTTCTGAGTTTATGAATTTTTGATGTTTATTTCAACAATAATTTGAAAGAGTAGGACACTGAAAATGACGTCCATTTTAGGTCCTTTTTTAAGTATTATTTTGAACGTCCGAAGTTGTGACAAACCGACGTCTTATGGGCGTTCAATGGATGTCCGTCGAACTTAATTCACACGTCTTTTGGATGTCCCAATGTCCGAACTCGGACATCCACTGGACGTCAATGGGACGTCCATGTGCTATCTGGGTAATAGTGTGAAATTTTTTAAGTAACTAACAATAAGATAGAATATTTACTAAATATAATATAGAAGTTATTTACCTGCTTCATCTGCAAATAATGTTGGAACAGCATTACGTTTTAATTTCAATAACCCATCCTTTCGTAAATTTTCCCACATTTTTGGGCAAAAATGAATCTATATATGATATTTGCCATTAAGATATTGTTTCATTAATAATTTTTTAATTTTGGTTTTACTACCTGACATAACGTTGAGTATTTATTGGATGTCCAATTTTCTCGATTAACATTTGTAACCCATATTGCTCTTGCTCTTTTAAGGGAAAATAGCACATTTTATATCCGGTTTTCGATGAATTTGAACAATTTTTAGCAGCACAGCTCCGCATTTTTTATTTAAAAAAGAAATCCAAAAATTAATATTCTATTCTAGTGAAGTTAAAATCGAACCATTCCTCAGGTTAGGTTAGGTTAGATAGCAAACTTGAAGTATTTTTAAGAATTTTTTTTATCAATGTATTTATTAAAGCACGTTATTACTATTTATATTTATTTTTATCTGTAATATATTCAATTTTCCTGCGTTATTTCCCTACTACATATGGCGGATTAAAGAAGCAATCAAAAAATGACCCACGGTGTCCTAACTCATAGGCCGGTATTCATAGTCCGATCTTATATTTAAGATTGTCTTAAGGGCCTGAGCAGAATGGCTGCCTTATAATTTTAAGACTATGTTTTATGCTTTAAGTCTTTGTCTTAGGTAACGCACAATACTGTGTGTTATGTCTCGAGTCTTATGTATACGCGAACGTTTATTTCTTACAAACGTTCGCGTATACATAAGGGCCTGAGCAGAATGGCTGCCTTATAATTTTAAGACTATGTTTTATGCCTTAGGTCTTTGTCTTAGGTAACGCACAATACTGTGTGTTATGTCTCGAGTCTTATGTATACGTGAACGTTTGTAAGAAATAAACGTTCGCGTATACATAAGACTCGAGACATAACACACAGTATTGTGCGTTACCTAAGACAAAGACTTAAGGCATAAAACATAGTCTTAAAATTATAAGGCAGCCATTCTGCTCAGGCCCTAAGACTCGGGACATAACACACAGTATTGTGCGTTACCTAAGACAAAGACCTAATGCGTCGTCTACAATGAGATTTTAAGGAGACTTAAGGCGTAAGATTTAAGAAATTGACCAATCACAGTCGAGTATTCTCTTAATACTTGACTGTGATTGGTCAATTTCTTAAGTCTTACGCCTTAAGTCTCCTTAAAATCTCATTGTAGACGATGCTTAAGGCATAAAACATAGTCTTAAAATCTTAAGGCAGCCATTCTGCTCAGGCTCTAAGTCTGGTCCGAGGTTGACTTAAGACCTCATTCAACCAATCAAATGGCTGCGTAGCATTTCAAGCTCGAACTTAAGACGATCTCAAATAAAAGATCGGACTATGAATACCGGCCTTAAGGCCATTTCATACATCGCTTTATCGCCACAGATATCTATACAATAACTAGATCGCTAACTCCCATTGATTTTGTACATAAAATGTGTCCCCGAAAACCATGTAATATGGCGGTCGCGCATGCGTAATATTGGTGGAAAACTAATATGGCGGACACTTGTAACCAGCTAATATTTAAGTTTTCACCTTAAAACTTGTACTTTTTACATTATAAACTTTTAATTTTGTAATAAAATAAATATAAATATATATATAAAGGTTATATACATATATTTTTAATCTTTATATATTTTCAATCTTCTATATATATTTTTAATCTTGATTTTAATTATATCATACACCTTTTAAATATATTTTGATATATTTTATCTTTAAAGGCTGTGATAAATTTTAATTAAAAACGAAGAACATTATATATTATTTAAAAATAACTTATATTCAACTGTAAGTTCCCACACAGCAAAATATATCATAGAGAGATATCTGAGAGATATCTAAATATCAGAATATCTGATTTAAATAATGCTACTCAGATATCACTGGGATATCTATAAGATATCTTCCAGACTGCAAAAATGTATGATTTTTTCATCTGAGATATGATATCTGATCTTGCAACAAATCAGATACAAAAGATTATGTTTTCGTAAAAATATTATTAGAATATTTTGATAATTAAGATATCAGATATTCTGAAGATATTCAAGATATATCAGATATCAAGATATCTCAAATACAACAAAAATTTATTGACGAAATGATATCAAGAGACACGGTAGTGTCTTGCGTCGAGTTCATCTCTCTAGCAAGACGCGCGCCGTGTCTCACCCCTTGGGGGTGAAATCTAATATTTCAGAAACGGTGCACCACAAAAATATAAAATCTGTACTGTTAGTTATGACTTCTAGAAAGACTAATTAAGCGTATAATAACAATTTTTAAAAACCACCCCTTGGGGGTGAAATATAATATTTCAGAAACGGTGCACCACAAAAATATAAAACCTGTACTATTAGTTATGACTTGTAGAAAGACTAATTTGGCGTATAATAATAATTTTTAAAAACCACCCCTTGGAGGTGAAATCTAATATTTCAGAAACGGTGCACCACAAAAATATAAAACCTGTGCCGTTAGTTAAGGTTTCTACAAAGACTAATTTACCGTATAATAACAATTTTTAAAAACCACCCCTTGGGGGTGAAATCTAATATTTCAGAGACGTAGAGTCACAAAAATATAAAATCTATGCCGTTAGTTGAGGTTTCTACAAAGACTAATTTAGCGTATAATAATAATTTTTAAAAACCACCCCTTGAAGGTGAAATCTAATATTTTAGAAACGGTGCACCACAGAAATATAAAACCTGTACTGTTAGTTATGACTTGTAGAAAGACTAATTTACCGTACAGTAACAATTTTCAAAAATAAAATATTATCCCTAAAAATAATTTACTAATATTTTCCCCCAAAAAATAATTTACAGGAAGCATATAAAATTTGACAAAAAGATGTGAAATCCCTCTAAAAAAAACCTTGCAAAGGTAAAAAAAAATACGCCAAGTACATAAAAAATATTTCGCTTTGTATACAACAAAACGTTTAATAAAAAAAATGTCCCTAAGAATAATTTACAAAAATTATCCCCCAAAAATTAATTTGTAGAAAGGATATAAAATTTTACAAAAAGATGTAATATCCCTCTAAAAAAACCTTACAAAGGTTAAAAAAATACGCCAAGTATATAAAAAATATTCTACCTTATATGCAACAAAATGTTTAATGAAAAAAGTCCTAAAAATAATTTATAATAATTTTCCCTTACAAAACCATTTTTCTGAAAAACAAAACCTCAACAAATAATTATCATAAAAAAATATAAAAAAATAAAATATCAAAACTAAATAGGAAATCAATAATTACTATTAGCCAAGTACCTAAGAGCAATTTGCAAATTTGATATAATACTTGCCATGAAATCAATTTTACATTGTAGAAATATTATACATAAATTCTCCCTAAAAAATTAAAACGCATTTTATATTTATTCAGACAAACTTGATTTTTAAAATATTTAAAATCAACACTAAATGAGAATTAGGATTCTTTTAATTCCTAAAACATTTTTTATATAATGTATATAATTTAAGAAAAAACGTTTTACGCAAGTTTTAAATCGCACAGTCTTTAAATCGAAGTAAGTTATGAAAACTGGCGTGCCCGGATCGTTTACATTATAAACAAATATATCCCCAATAAAATGTAAAATCTTAGACATTATACAATTAAATATTAAATCTGTGCTTGATTACGATCCGGGCACGCCAAGTTTTCATAACTTACTTCGATTTAAAGACTGTGCGATTTAAAACTTGCGTAAAACGTTTTTTTCTTAAATTATATACATTATATAAAAAATGTTTTAGGAATTAAAAGAATCCTAATTCTCATTTAGTGTTGATTTTAAATATTTTAAAAATCAAGTTTGTCTGAATAAATATAAAATGCGTTTTAATTTTTTAGGGAGAATTTATGTATAATATTTCTACAATGTAAAATTGATTTCATGGCAAGTATTATCAAATTTGCAAATTGCTCTTAGGTACTTGGCTAATAGTAATTATTGATTTCCTATTTAGTTTTGATATTTTATTTTTTTATATTTTTTTATGATAATTATTTGTTGAGGTTTTGTTTTTCAGAAAAATGGTTTTGTAAGGGAAAATTATTATAAATTATTTTTAGGACTTTTTCTTAAACATTTTGTTGCATATAAGGTAGAATATTTTTTATGTACTTGGCGTATTTTGTTAACCTTTGTAAGGTTTTTTTAGAGGTATAAGTATGTGCAGAGAAGGAACATCTAATATGGATCGAAGCTAATGATGCTCAAGTTAAGAAAAAACAATGGCCTAGAGGTGGTAAAAATGTTTGTTTACTTTTCCTACGAAGAATGTCTAATAAGTAATATATAAATATATCCAATATGATAAAATTAATAATTTAAATATCTGTAGTAGGCAAGAAAGACCGTCACGTTTTGAAAAAGTATGACGGGGGGTTTATTTAAAAATGTATAATAAATACGTACTATAAAAAAATAATATTCATAAAAAAATTATAAAATATATAATGCGTACATTTTTAATACATAAAAAGTGATATTCTTAAAAAATACATTTAAAGAAAAGTTAAACTTAAATATCTGTAAAAAACGATCATATAATATTTAAATATCTATAGTAAGCAAGCGAGATCGTCACACATTTTGATATAGTATGACGGGGGTGGTGGTGGGTTTATTTTTAAAAATGTTTAATAAATATTATGAAATATAATAATTATCAAAAATTAAATTTAAAATACATAATTTTTTATACAAAAAGAAGTGATATCCCTAAAAAAATACCTTTTAAAAAAAGGTAAAGAAAAAGCGTCGAGTTCATCTAAAAACTATCTCACAAAAAATAGCTATCACAAAAACTAGCTACCTTTATTTACAAAAAGTACTGATATAAAAATTGCGTCAAATTGGGGTGCAATTTCACTTTAACTTTGTTAGTGTTATTAAATTTTATACATATGTGCTTTTATATAATCCGCTGCTGACAAATAGGTAGAAGTTCCGTTTAAAATCTATTACATTTTTGTCATAAAGAAGAACATTTTTGTTAGAGTTGAATCAATTTTTTAAAATAAAAGATTACGTCAAATGATTTTTAAATTTTCTAGAAAATTAAAATAAGATTAAAAAACTTATTTAAAAATTAAAAATTAAAAAAAATGAAAGATTACGTCAATAATTTTTAAATCTTCTACAAAAATAAAATAAAAGAACAAATTTTTTAAAAAATTAAAAATTAAAAAGAATATAAATTAAAAAAATTTTAAATAAAAAACTCGGCGCTGCCTAGTAATTATTAAAATAATGCTAGTATGTAATTGCTCATTTATTATTATTGTCAATCAAATTGGTAGCGCGCCGTTTTTTTATTTAAAATTTTTTTAATTTATATTCTTTTTAATTTTTAATTTTTTAAAAAATTTGTTTTTTTATTTTATTTTTGTAGAAGATTTAAAAATTATTGACGTAATCTTTCATTTTTTTTAATTTTTAATTTTTAAATAAGTTTTTTAATCTTATTTTAATTTTCTAGAAAATTTAAAAATCATTTGACGTAATCTTTTATTTTAAAAAATTGATTCAACTCTAACAAAAATGTTCTTCTTTATGACAAAAATGTAATAGATTTTAAACGGAACTTCTACCTATTTGTCAGCAGCAGATTATATAAAAGCACATATGTATAAAATTTAATAACACTAACAAAGTTAAAGTGAAATTGCACCCCAACTTGACGCAATTTTTATATCAGTACTTTTTGTAAATAAAGGTAGCTAGTTTTTGTGATAGCTATTTTTTGTGAGATAGTTTTTAGATGAACTCGACGCTTTTTCTTTACCTTTTTTTAAAAGGTATTTTTTTAGGTCTGATTTACGTCTGAGATATAGATTGCTGTGTGGGTTTATACACAAATTACATACTTATGTACATTGTACATAACATCAACCAATCACAAATGTGACTGCTGTCCACCAACGTTACGCATGCGTGAGAATTTAGTACATAAATTTCGTGGACATGTATTTGACGCAAGTTAGCGGTCTAGTATATAGTATAGATGTCTGTGTTTATCGCTCGATTTTAGCGACATAATGACGTCACGTAGTCGCTAGCGACGGGATTCTGTAGTTGGATTTTTCCAACTACAAGCGACATTCACGAGCGATAATTTTGAAATTTTAAGACTCAAATGGATAATCAAAGAGTAAGTATATAATTTTGTAATAAATATTAAATATATATAATAATAATATTTTATAATGTAATTTTATACATAATAAGAATGTAAATATAAATCTGCTGATATATAAGATTATGTTAAAAATCTTTTGTGTAATGGCAAGAGAACAATAAAATAAACGAAATATTTTTATTTGTAGAACGTCATGTGAAACTATTTGTAATGAGGATGAAGTACCGACGCATACATGTCTAGAAGGCTATTTCAATTTTATTACGGATGAAAATTTGTATTTTTATCCTGTATTAGGTAGAATGTTTATATTTATAAATTTTATATTAGTTAATTACAAAAATAATCTGTTTTATAATGTTTTTAGATGATGGAGTAACCCAAAAACTTTTTTTTGTATCGTCGTTTCTTTTTTCTTCTAAATAATAAAGAACTGCCGCTACTGCTAATCTTTTCTTTATACGCGATTTTTGGCGATAGTTTGGTACATGTACCAAGGTTGTTTTTGGTAGAGGCGGAGCTTATTCTGGTACATAACATCTTGTACCATGCTTCATTTTTGGTATAGCGTAGTATCAATCAGCTAGATACCAAAACGACTAGCCACGCCTCTACCACAAACTACCAAACGCGCGAAAATAGTCTGGTAGAATCTGGTATACTTTGGTTGATATACCACAGTGGTCTAGTTTCCACCGAAGTCTTCAATCCGATTCTGCTTCGGTGCGCATCGGATTTAACATACTGTTTCCATCGAAAGTAGCACTCCGATAAAGCTTGTAGAGCGAAGCGGGAGTGAAATGAGTACGGTTAACCATCGTTTCCATCGACTTAAATTTGATTCTATGCCGCACTAGATGCGAATTAACGCTTCGGTGGAAACTAGACCAGTGACGCCAAAATCGCCTTATATTGTTCTGCTTTATATTATTTTCATTTATAATTTTTGTGCACTCAATCATCCAATTATAATATTTTCTTGCTTGTAACATTTTGTTTATATTTATTTTATACTGTGCGTGTCTCAACGAAACTTTTCTTTCTAAGGCCGGTATTCATAGTCCGATCTTATATTTAAGATTGTCTTAAGTCTGGTCCGAGGTTGACTTAAGACCTCATTCAACCAATCAAATGGCTGCGTAGCATTTCAAGCTCGAACTTAATAAGGGTGCCGTCACATGCGGCGTAACTTGCGTAAGCGTAACTTGCGCCGACCAATCACATTGTTTCATTTAAGTATCAGCTTCCGCCTAGTCATTTTACGCTCTTTACGCTATTATCGTTACGCCGAATCCAATTTTTGGCGGAAGAAACGCTGATGTATGTGTATTAGTAAGCGTATCGAACAGTGTTGTACAAGACATAGGATAGTGTCCCAGACAGCACACATGTCCAAAAGACATCTAAAAGATGACTTAAAGATGTCTTAAAGTCCTCTAGACGTCTTTAAGACATCTTTTGGCCTTTTTGTGCTGTCTGGGTAGGTTGAAGAGGCATCAAAAAGTTTTAATAAAATATGAATAACGATCAAATCTTCTTCCATTTTTGCCATCGTTTCCAAATAATTATTAATATTAAGTTAGGATCCATTATTATATACTTTTCTGTGGGTTAAAACCTCTGAATTACTTTCTAAATATGTAAATACTAATGTTCAAATTTTAACTTTAAATTTTAATTTTGTCTAAATTATTATAACATAATTAGGATTAATAATAGATTTAATTAATATTTTTTTGAATAGTGAGCCTACTGGTATCACTGATAGTCCTTAACATGGCCTCAAGAACACATGTACTGTTTTAAAGTTAAAAAGATTGAAGTAAATATATACTTCAATCTTTTTAACTTTATAAATTTGCACACATTCCGCATCACACATACTTGTATGCAGAGCATCGGTTCCCCATGATGCGTACTTTTCGAGACGCGTAGGTTACGAAGACCAATCGCAAATCTTCTTAGCATTTCCATTAGAGCGTATAACGGAAAATCTAATCTACAATTGGTTGTATTTGTTACGCATTCCGCACAATACGCCCCATGTGAAAGCCGACTTTCAAAATGACGTAACTTCCTTTAAAAGTTACTAGAATACGCAAATTACGCTTACGCAAGTTACGCCGCATGTGACGGCACCCTAAGACGATCTCAAATATAAGATCGGACTATGAATACTGGCCTAAATCGCTGCTGGAGCCCTTTTCATGCTCAATAGCTAGTCGCTAGCGACAATCTAGTCACGTGACTTTTTTATCGCTCAAAACGAGCGATGAGCGACACATGAAAAGGTACCTTTACTAGAGGAACTCTAGTGCACACCTGCCTGTGCATCATGTCCGCCTGTATCTATTAGCAGTCTAGTGTTAGAAGTCTGTGTATTCACTTATATACAATTGTATAATTGTAAAAATTTTGCTTATAAAAACATCAAGTCCAATAGTTTTATATTTTGCAATTATAGAATTTAATATATGAATTATACAATAATAATGGAGAAAGAGAGGTATGTAGAACTTTTTTAATGAGTTTCTAGAGAAGATATAATTGTTGTTTTGTACTTCCAACTTTGTTAAAATTAGTTGAACTATACTTTTCTTGTGCGAAACAACATATTTAATGAAAAAAAACTTGAATTGTTTATATTAAGAGCTATTTAAAGTGTTATTTTTTATGGTTAGAATTTCTATGAATAAGCTACTACGAACATTTTTTTATTTCCATTCAGAATATAAACGTATCAAATATTTTTTTAAAAGATACGGATTACATTCTATATTTTCTAAAATATGCTTAATCTTAATTATATTTTTCTATTTATAATATGAAAATTGATTTACATATCACAAGACTTCGAATATGTATACTTTCATCGAAATTTGGGGTAAAATATGTATGTATTCAATATGTATGTGACAATATTTATCTTTCTTCACAGACTAACATGCACATTATTATTGTATAAAAATATCTATTAGATCAAATTTTTTAGAAGTTTTAGTCTCAAAATAATACTACAAATATGAATATATAAATGTTTCGTATTTTAGAGAAATCAATTTTTTTTTAAATTTGCATTGTTTTCATATTTTATAAACATACAAACCATATTTTGTTCAAACAAGCTATTGCTCTTGTTTTGTTTTTTATATAATAGTTTAAATATTCGAGTTCTTGTTTAAACCCAGATAGCCAAATGCAATGAGGTTGCTGTCATGTTGCCAATAATTGTTGAAGCAACTAATTTTAACAAACTAGAGACAAGGTGAGACATTATGTCTGTTACGTTGAACTCACATGAATTCATGTGCTAATAACAACAAATTAATTGCAACGTGTCAGCATATTGCTGACATGTTGTAGACAACGTAATATACCAATATTGCAGACCATTTGCTTCATTAATTGATTGCATGTAGAAGCAGACATATAGCTGCATTCGTAATGCATTCTATTTCGATGTCAGCAAGTATACTGCAAATATATAATAATACATGCGATGCATTTGTTTGCTGAATATGTCATATCAAGCTTGGCTATCTGGGAATAGTCTATTTTTATATTTCAACAGAATATACAAATTTTGACAATATTATGCATGTTCTTTTTCCAATAGTGAATTTTATTAAAATATTGTATACTGCAATATATTACTACAGTAAGTTGAATATCAGTTACAATGTTTACAGATTTACAATGCTTCTTTTGGAACCAGGGGAAATATTTTTTGAAGATTATAGTGTTCAGATGAAAAAGCTAGATGCTAAATTTTCTGAAAATAAAAACTGGATGGAAGGGAGATTGAAGCTATGCTCTAAATCTTTGGTATTTGTAAATAAAGATATTAACCAGCCATTAATCAAGATTCAACTCAAAGAGACTATATTTGTGGAACAATGTACATCGAGCAATGATATAGCAGGGTAGAGCAAGTGCATATTGAATACAGCCAGAAACGCAGAAGGCAAAGAAAAAATGTATAGAGTAGGAAATATATAGGCTGAAATGTAGTTTTTTAAATATTTTAGCTTTTATCTGTCTCTCTTGCACTATTATGTACTTTGGCATTATTATTACAATTGTATATTTATTTATGTATATTTGAATTTACTTAGAGATATGCTATCAGTGGAAAGTAAACAACATGTGGAAATGCTGGAAAAAAACATATTAGCACCATACAAATTTATACATCAAAATGCTATATTTCACTTCTGTTTCAATTATGCAAAAATAGAAGATTGCCTTCCACATATCTTACAATTACATAGAGCAGCAAGTTTAGCAACCGCAGAACAAAATGCTATGGTAATTTAGGTTAATGATTAACTTTTAGATCCTTTCATTCATATTTAAGGCTTATTAACCTATTTGCATCATACGAAAAAATGAAAAATAGTCCCTTATCACCAAATTTTTTTTATTAAATTAGATTTAGAAACATTGCAAAAAGTATTAAAAACTTAATTTTCCAGTGATTTGTGAAAGATAAAATGGAGAAAGAAGTTGATATATGTATCGATCACTTCATAATAAGAATCATGTATCGTGTGTCATATGTCGACTTCATGATAAGAATCCTGCTCTGTAATAAAAGGATGAAAGAATTAAAAAAATAATTATGTAAAATGAAAGGAATCTCAACGAAATTATTATGTACATATAACTACAAATGTTGATATTGACGAGAACAATCCATACTAATTGTTTTGTACTGTATGATAGTATTTGAAATGGTCAATGCATATAGCTACTTGGCAGTTACCGCTGATAAATTGTTTCTCTTCTCTTTTTTTGTGATAAACAAACTACATAACGCTTTTGAGCTTTCCTCAATGAAGTTGTTTCAATCTGAATTGGAAAATGTTGACTAGTAAATCTGGACGGTAATGATGGACATGATGTAACTTTTCGTTTTTTTGTGGTATTTTTATTTTTTAAATATATTTTTCAATGATTTTTTCTACTAACTTTTATTTGAAGACATTGAACAGCACTATCTTTAATAGTTATAGTTACTTTATACTATATTATACTACTTTATTTGGTACAAATAACTCTAAACTATTCACGCCAACTCATAATGTCATCTAAGAAAACAATGCACTTTGGTAAAAATGACCAAAACAATTGCGCGTATATATACGCTCCGGTGATAATGACCAGGAAAAATGCGCGTATGTATATATACGCTAATGATGCAAATGGGTTAATATGGATATGATATTAAAGTTTCCTCATAAGATAATCCTTTTAATTTTGAAGATTATGGCTATTGTACACTCCAGACAATCACGAATATCTTTTGACACATCGTGGCTCGAAGATTTATACGAACAAGTAGTTTTAGAGACACAAGCAAACAAAGTATTACCACTTGTGGTAAATCCAGGCAGAGTATTATTGACTACTTCGAGAATTTATTTTCAACCGTATAATAATATGGATCAGGTAATTATCATTTTTTATTATGCTATAAATGGTTTTTTAATAGGATCTCTCTTTTTCTTTTTCATACGACATGAAAAGAAGAAATATATGTCATATTAATTATAACACTGTTTATATTTCAGCATCCTGTCCTTAAGATTCAATTGAAAGATATACAAAATATTATAAGAAGAAGATTTCTATTGCGACAAGTGGTAAATATTTCATAATCTAATACTCTGCCATCATATATGTATATTTATATGCGTGCCTGTGTGCGTATGCGTATGAGTGTGCGTGTGTGTCTAAAACTCTGTTCAGCGAGAACATGCAAACATGGATTTGATAAAAACTCGTCTATTTTCGCGCAAGTTTCTCCTTATGGAATGCTTAAAAAAACTAATAGTAGTGTCACTTTCTTCCCATTTTGCTCGTCTGAGCGCAAACTGTGGATTTTTCTCTCCCTGGACAAGTTACATACACCAACGCACGCGCGCGCGCGCGCATACATACATACGTATAATGCTTTAATAAAATTTTTATTATAAAGAATAGCAATATTAATGTAATATTGTTTGCAGGGTCTTGAAATTAAATGGGTGCGTCAAGCTGATAATAAAATTGAACATTTATTTTTGTCATTTCAAAGTCAAGATGGTAGAGATAAGTTGTATGAAAATTTATTTAAACAATCGATGGTTTCTCTGGAGACTATACCTCAAAATCAAATTACGATGAGATGGCAAAATGGATATATATCGAATTATGATTACATTTTATATGTAAACAGGTAATTATAAGATTTTTTAAATTGATTATTAACAGTATGATAAAGAGAAATACTAAATTATTTAAAGAGTATATTAAAAAAATTAAAATAATCCAATTAAATATCCTTTTTTTACAATGTTTCAGTTTGGCTGATAGAACATTTCACGATTTGACACAATACCCAGTATTTCCATGGATTATACAAGACTACACTTCTACGACATTAGATTTAAATGATACTAACGTTTATAGAGATCTTTCAAAACCTATTGGTGCATTAAATCCTTCTCGTTTAGAGAGATTAAAAGTATATGTGTTTTATATCAAATTTTTTTTTATATTAGATATGTATAATATATTTATTTAATATATAAGAATATATACAGGGTAATTCAGGACCTCTGCAACAAACTGTGAGAGACGATAGGTCTTGTAGAAAGGACCATTTTTTGTCAAATAACCCATGTTCTCTGACGCGTCGTTTAGGTGCTAAAGACCGCGAAGGTCTTAAATATAGGCACGGAAGTGTCCTCCTCCGATTTTGATGAGTTTTTAATATGTTATTTTCTAGACAAAAATAAGGGACACGTATTTTTTTGTATACCTGCCCATACGCGTATCTAGAGGGTAAAACACCCCTTTGAAAAAAATCGATTTTTTCCTTTCGAGATAAATATTTCAGAAACTATAAGAAATAGAAAAAAATTTTCAAATTAAAAGTTAAATGGCTTCAAGAGTACTTTACAACAATAACAAAAAATTTTTTTTATTTTTTTAATTTTTCAAAATAATTTTTCAAAATTTTTTTTTGTTATTGTTGTAAAGTACTCTTGAAATTATTTAACTTTTAATTTGAAAATTTATTTTCTATCTTATAATTTCTGAAATATTCATCTCGAAAGGAAAAACCGATTTTTTTCAAAGAGGTGTTTTACCCTCTAGATACGCGTATGGGCACGTACAAAAAAAATACGTGTCCCTTATTTTTGTCTAGAAAACAACTTATTAAAAGCTTATCAAAATTGGAGGGGGATACTTCCGTGCCTATACTTGTAAGACCTTCGCGGTCGCGTAGCACCTAAACGACGCGTCAGAAAACATGGGTTGTTTGACAAAAATGGTCCTTCCTTTGTCCCTCACAGTTTGTTGCAGAGGTCCTGAATCACCCTGTCTATATAGGGTGTCCCATTTTAAAAAACGCACCTCGATAATTCTTCAATGAAGCATTTTCAACAAAAATGTTTCAGACAAAAGTTGTATAGTTTTGAAGGGGGACATAAGATGGTGTCATTAATTTGACATTGAATAGTTACTTGAAGGTCACGTGAAGGTCACAATTCAACAAGTCTTCAATTTTTTAAATGGAACCGCCTACTTTTTATTGCATATTCTTACAGCTTATCTCGAAAGCTTTCCAAATCACTATAATTAAGTTAGTTTTCATTAAGTACTTTCCGAGTTATGAGACTTGAAATCATTTCTTAATTTTACGTAAACCGTAAAATATCTTGTAAAATATTCATTTTTCGATTATCTTACCTTAATACTTTTATGTACAAAATAATGAGAGGAATCAATTGGTGTAAAGAAAACACATAGTTGTTTTTAAGAAAAAATATGGAATGTTAATTGCAAATTACATATTTTTTCTTCAAAACAACTATGTGTTTTCTTTACACCAATTGATTCCACTCATTATTTTGTACGTAAAAGTATTAAGGTAAGATAATCGAAAAATGAATATTTTACAAGATATTTTATGTAAAATTAAGAAATGATTTCAAGCCTTATAACTCGGAAAGTTCTTAATGAAAACTAACTTAATTAGTGTTTTGGAAAGTTCTGGAGATAAGCTACAAGAATATGTAATAAAAAATGGGCGATTCTATTTAAAAAATTGAAGGTGACCTTCAAGTAACTATTCAAAGGGTCAAATTAATGACACCATCTTATGTCCCCCTTGAAACCATACAACTTTTGTCTGAAACATTTTTGCTGAAAATGCTTCGTTGAAGAATTATCGAGGTGCGATTTTTAAAATGGGACACCCTATATATATATATATATATATATATATATATATATATACACATATATATGTATACATATATGTATATGTGTACACATATACAGGGTGTCCCATTTTAAAGTTTCCACTAGAATAGTTCCTCTTCAGGAAAGCATTTTTGGGAAAAAATGTTTCAGATAAAAGTTTCGAGAGCTTTCCAAATTACTATAATAAAGTATTTTTTTGTTAAGTACTTTCCGAGTTATAAGGCTTGAAATCATTTTTCTTAATTTTACATAAACCGTAAAATATCTTGTAAAATATTCATTTTTCGATTATCTTATTTCGTTACTTTTCTGTACAAAATAATGTGAGGAATCAATTGGTAAAAGAATCACATAGTTGTTTTTTAGAAAAAATATGTAATTTTGCAATTAACAATTATATAATATTTTACTAGATATTTTATGATTTATGTAAAATTAAGAAATTATTTCAAGCCTCATAACTTGAAAAGTCTTTAACAAAAAAATACTTTATTATAGTGTTTTGGGAAGTTCTCGAGATAAGCTACAAAAATATGCAATGAAAAATAGGGACTTCCATTTAAGAAAATAAAGTTTAACTCCATATGACCCATCCATTCAAGGCTAAATAGATATGATCATTCAATAGAATTTTTAAAACCCTACAATTTTTGTCTGAAACATTTTTTCCTAAAATGCTTTCCTGAAGGAATATTCTAGTGGCTACTTTAAAATGGGACACCTTGTATATACAGATTGTTCCAGCTATCGTGTGCTAAAGAAAAACTGCAAATAAATCTCGATAACTGAACTACAAAGTCTTATACCATTTTGCAAACAACCACGTAAAATTTCGAGATATTAAAATTTGCGTAAGTAAAAGCAAGCGGCGAGAAAAGCCGTCCCACTGTAATTTAATACTAGGCGTGCGGTCAAGCGGCGGGTGGAGCGCTCTGCAAAATATGATGGCGGCGCGCGGTATTTCAGCGTTACGTTGTGAGTGAGCTTCGCCGACTGCTTCGCCGCGCGCCTAATTACGCGAATTAGCCGATCTTTTTTAACTAATATCTCGAAATTTTACGTAGTTTGCAAAATAGTATAAGACTTTTTAGTTTAGTTTAGCGAGATCTACTTATGGTTTTTTTTTGGCACACGATAGCTAGGACATTCTGAATATACAGGGTGTCCCAGATCACCCGTACATCCCTTTTATAATGAAAATAAATGGCTTTTATAAAAAATCGCGAACAATTTTTAAGTAAATCGGGTACGCTCTATCAAATGGTGATTTTCAACTTTTGATTCTGACCGGAAATACGCCATCCGGATCGGAAGTTGAATTTTTTTTAGGGGAACATGGTACTTTTTATTACAGATTCGAATTGTACGTGAAAAAATAAGAAACTTTTGTATCAAACGTTTTTTCTGAAAGTGCCTCTGTCAATCTTAAAATTGACCTTGAAAGTAACTGTGATGAAATAATGAACCTATGGCGCAACTAATGACAAGGATGTGTATGTGCTTGAATGTACGGTACCTTATGAACGTTCGCACACATATTTCTGAGTGAGTGAGGTATATATTCAAACAAAATATTCAAAGTGAGCACCGTTCGCTGCGATGCAAGCATTTATTCTATTTTAGAAAGAATTGGTTGCTCGAAGAATCTCATCATCGCCTAAGGATTGAAGTTCATTATTTCATCACAGTTACCTTCAAGGTCAATTTTAAGATTGACAGAGGCACTTTCAGAAAAAACGTTTGATACAAAAGTTTCTTATTTTTTCACGTACAATTCGAATCTGTAATAAAAAGTACCATGTTCCCCTAAAAAAATTCAACTTCCGATCCGGATGGCGTATTTCCGGTCAGAATCAAAAGTTGAAAATATCACCATTTGATAGAGCGTACCCGATTTACTTAAAAATTGTTCGCGATTTTTTATAAAAGCCATTTATTTTCATTATAAAAGGGATATACGGGTGATCTGGGACACCCTGTATATATACAGTGTATCAAAATTCGCCGATACGGAATGCACAGCGTGATAGTTCGTGTCAAAAAAACAACTTTTTCCTTTGGCAAAATTGCTTCTGAATATTACTTTTTTAATGAAAGCAACTTTAAGCTAATAAATCAGCGCTTTAGATTACGCATGAATCAGGGGTGGCGTGCGCACATCTTGCGTAGCGTTTGAGCATATACGCTATTTTATTATTTTGCTAAAAGTTTTACAAGAACTATGCATGATAACTAAATATCGCTATTTTCAACACAATTTAGTCAATGAAGGAACATTTTCCATTTGATATCACTGAAGCAATAACTAAAAGTAAAATAAGTAGATTAGATAACATGTGAATAATTTCGATCCATACATATTAGATTTAAAAGAACAGTTTCATTATGCAATAGTAGTTGTCACACCAGAAATGGTCCAATGTATACAAAAAAATCTTATCTGTAAAGCGAATATGTGTATACAAATATAGAGTTTGCATTTCGAACATATGTTTTAAAACATTTAATTGATCCTTTTTAGGGTCAAGAAAATTCTGAGAGTGTTGAAACTTTGGATCAAAATTATTCACATGTTGTTTAATCTACTTATCTTACTTTCAGTCATTGCTTCGATGATATCAAATGAAAAATGTTTTTTCATTAAGTAAATTGTTTTAAAAATGACGATATTTAGTTATTATACATAGTTCTTGTAAAATCTTTAGCAAAATAATAAAATAACGTATATGCTTAAAGCTGCGCAAGCTGTGCGCGCGCCGCCTCTGATTCATGCGTAATCTAAAGCGCTTATTTGTTAGCTTAAAGTTGCTCTCATCAATAAAGTAATATTCAGATGCAATTTTGCCAAAGGAAAAAGTTGTTTCTTGTGGCAGGAACTATCATGCTGTGCATTCCGTATCCATAAATTCTGGTACACCCTGTACACACACACACACACACACACACACAGGGTGTACAAAAAGTATGGAACCCCTTGAATAACTTGCAGATTTCATTTTAGAGAAAAATGTTAAATACAAAATTTGTAGGGCTCTAAAATATCTATTTACTAGTCTTATCAGCATGACCATAAGTGGCATTGCCAAGGTTACATGAAGGTCACCTTGAATTTTTTAAATGGAAATCCTTATTTCTTATTACATATTCTTGTAATTTATCTCGAGAGCTGCATATGCAGGATGTCTCTAATTTAAACGTCAAAACTTCATGTATAAAGGAATGATAAACTAAGAAAAAAGCTCTTTCGAGATTGATTCATGTATAAAGGAATGATAAACTAAGAAAAAGTCTTTCGAGATTTGTTCTTTTTGCTCCATTTTGAAAAAAAAAACCGCAAAAGAGAAACAAAAAAGCTTTCGTTTTTTCACTTATTTACATTTATTAATCATGTTATCATCTATTTAATGAAAATACTGTTCAAATGCTGGGCTTCTTGCAGCAATACAAACATTACATCTAGCATTGAGCACTCTAATTGCAGTTACGATTCGGTCTCTTGAGTTAATTAGCATTGAATAAACTTTCCTTAAGATTTTCCACACGAAGAAATCCATAGGTGTCATGCCGGATGTCGATCAATCAATTCAAGAGATCAACTGAGAGGTTGAATCGTAAGTAGCCTATAGTGCACTAAATATCAGAACAATGTTTAGCTGCAATTAGAGTGGTCAATGCTAGATGTAATTCTTCATTGCTGCAAGAGACTAGCATTTTGAACAGTATCTTCATTAAATAGATGATAACATGAATAAATAAGTGTAAATAAATAAGAAAACAAAAACTTTTTTGTTTCTTTTTTTGCGATTTTCAAAATGGAGCAAAAACGAGCAAATCTCGAAATGACTTTTTTACTTACAATTAGTTTATCGATCTTTTACATGCTCACAAAGTTTGACGTTTAAATTGGGGATACTCGTGTGCGTGTGCGTGTGTATGTGTGCGCACGTACATGTGTATATGTGTATTCATCATATATAGAATATTTCAAATTTTTTCTGTATATAATTTTTAAATGTTTCTCGAGCTAAAGTAAACTTTATGCATATAAATATGAACATTTTTTATATTATTTCATGTTTCGATTCTCATTACTGTTTTAATGAAGTATATGTTATTGAAGTGCAAAGCCAGTATTCCTTTTTTAATTTTCTATTTTTGCATTTTGCAGGAACGATATTTGGAAATGTCTGATCCAAAATTCTTATATGGTTCTCATTACAGTGCACCAGGTTTTGTACTATTTTATTTAGTACGGAAATACCCTCAGTATATGCTATGTCTACAAAATGGAAGATTCGATCATCCAGATAGAATGTTTAACAGGTATATGTCAAACCTTTTTTTAATCCTTGGATACTAATTTTACAATATATACAATATATACAATAATGATGCAATGTGAAAGGAATTTATGGCTATAGAAAATTATAATTTATATTTAAAAAATACACATTTTTATTTCGTATGGAAAGGCAAAACATTATAAAAAACTTTTTAAGAAATGTAAGAGTGTCACATAATTACTTTGTCAAATGCGCAGAAACGATTTTATGTTTCACTTTTATCAACAAAAACACCTAACAGTATAGCCGACGTGTGGAAAAATGTTTTGGTGAACATGTCTGACTTTAAAGAATTGATACCGGAGTTTTATGACACGAGCAATGCCGGTGACTTTCTAACAAATAATTATGGTATCGACTTTGGTTATCGGCACGATGGTACAAAGATAGGTGATGTACAAATTCCTCCTTGGGCAAAAGGTGAGAAATGATTATTTCTAATTTTATACAGTTTCAATCACAATGATAAATAATACAGGCCTGCGAAATTTTAGGTTTGATTAGTTATAAAAAAGCAGAGTAGGTGAATCTGATAAATTTTTTGAATAATGATCTGAATAATGAGCTGAAAATAAATCTGACCGCACAATTTCTCTAGCACGTCAGGTTTTTGAATAATTTATGGTTAATTAGTCTAAAAATGACTATTTCGGCAAATTTCATGAATTTATTATGAGGGAACCTAATTGTTTGAAATATTTCTGTCAATGGCATTGTGTATTAGCCATCACCTTTCAAATCCATTTTCGATTACTGCCGCACGATTTTTTTTCGCTGAGATATACAAGTTATAAAACTGGTCATACATACCCACGCAGAAAAATTCGTCTAATAGATATCTAATAAAAGTCTAAATGTTTATATGAGGTCCATATCCTCTCTATAGATAACTAGTAGATGTATATATAACATCCACATATCTATATCCACTAACTAGCTACCAGAAATATCTACTAGATATACACATGTTATCTACATAAATTTACATTCACACAAAAAATACGGGCCACTAAATTTTAGCATGATTTTTTAACATCTTTCAATAATAATAAATCAGCGAAAAATCATCGTATTAAGATGAAACAAAACTCAAATTAAAGCTTGAACATTTCATTTAAAAAGAAAAAACACAAATTTGAGTTACAAAAAATATTTTACAAAAAATATTAAATAAAATTTTACATAAAATATTAAAATGACGGAAATATTTTATAAAATATTAAAATGACGAACGTTGAAGATAGATTTTGAGAAATGAGAAACATTTTTTTTAACTGGTACAAAAATTTTACAAAAATTGTATCCTGGTACAAAAATGTATGGGTTTTTAAAAGCTCATTTATTTCCTAATAAATTCATGTTTTAATCAATTTTCTACGATCTTTTTTGATAAAGTTATATCGTTTTGAGGTAAGATAAATCTGATCGTCTATCTCTATGCGAAGCATCTTGGATTTAATTTCTTTTTTGAAAAAGTCTTCCATGATAATTTGTTTTTGAATTGCAGATTTTACAAGGAACGTTTCGTTTTGTAACATTTTCTTCAAATGGTATAACTTTATCAAAAAAGGTCGTAGAAAATTTATTAAAATATGGATTTGTTAAGAAATAAATAAGCTTAAAAATATTTTTTCACCAGGGAGCCGATTTTCCTGAGCAATGCAGCAGTGTAAAAAAATTTGTTTTCTATTTCTCAAAGTCTACCCTATTAGCACACTTTATTGCAGCAATATTGGCTAACAATATATATATATCCAATATTTCCCATGTTGGTCTAATATTGCAAAGTAGACGCGATTTCATTTTGAGCCAATATTGAATTCTAATATTGGACGAATATATTATTATATTTTCATCTTTAACCAAGATTGGCTAATTATACATACCCAAATATTTTTACATTGGATATAGATCAGTTTCTAATATATGACGGAATTCGCCATCAAAAAAAAAAATTAACCGTCTGTGGTTAATTTATGGAACTTTGGAGCTCCTCGCAAAAGCTAGAGGAGGTGCGCCTATAATAGTACGCACTCTTTGACTGATAAGTCGTGACTCGTGGGATCTGTGCCGCGGCCTTAATATACTGCTTTAGATGGAGTCCCACTCTCGGGTTAGGTGTTTTCCTTTTCGCCATCTAGTGGCAACGCGCGAAGCTTACATATAATGTGTGAACGTGCAATATTGGCACACATTTACATTTACTTTATAACTAATATTGGTATTATAATGAATGCAACCATATTGGCAATACATTTATATTTATTTAGTAGCCAATATTGGTCATCATGGGGACTGCAATATTGGCAGAACACTTGCATTTTGTTAACAATCAATATTAGTTTTACATTGGGAAATATTGGCCAAGACATTTCCAATATAACCTTCCAATATAACATATATTGAGCCAAGGTATACCAATATTTTGCCAATGTTTTGTGCTACTAGCGTATCTTCAGCGTCTATCTTCGTCATTTTGTAAAACATTCTTTGTAATTCAAATTTGATTTTTTTAGTTTTTAAGAGGACTGTTTAATTTGACCCACACAGAAAATAATATCTATTAGATATCTATTAGATATTCTCAATGGACATTAGGGATATCCACGAATATATAGGAAACATTTATTAGACGTGCTTTAGATATCCAGATGTCCGCCATTCGAGATCTCATAAATATCCTTAGGATATCTACATAAATATCCATTAGATATTCATACAATATTTAGTGGATATTTCTGTAGATATCCATTGCATGTATACTGGATATTCATCAGATTTCTGCGTGGATATTTATTAAATGTTCCATAAATATCTACAGGATATGTAAACCAATATCCTGTAAATATCTATACAATATTCAGTGGATATTTATTATATATAGATACATGTAGATACCATATATAACGGAATTTAAAAAAAAATTAACCGTCTGCGGTTAATTATATGGAGCTCTGGAGCTCCTCGCAAAAGCTAGAGGACATGCGGCTATAATAGTCTGCGCTCTTTGACCGATAAGCCGTGACTCGTGGGACCTGTGCTGCGGCCTTATATACTGTCTTAGATGGATCCCACTTTCGGGTTAGGCGTTTTTCTTTTCGCCACCTAGCGGCGAGGCATGAAGCTCGTGGAAGTATATGAATATCCATTGGATATCTTTGGTAGATTTTCAGTAGATATGGATATATGGATTTTATATGGATGTCCAATGGATATCCTTGATAGATTTTCAGTGGACATGGATATGTAGACATTATATGGATGTCTAATGGATATCCTTGGTAGATGTTCAGTGGACATGGATATGTGGACAATATATGGATGTTTAATGGATATCTTTGGTAGATTTTCAGTAGATATGGATATGTGGATTTTATATGGATGTCCAGTGGATATCTTTGATAGATTTTCAGTAGATATGGATATAGGGATTTTATATGGATATTCAATGGATATCATCATTGGTTATTCAGGAGATATAAACATTTTAGACATCTATTAGATATCTATTGGTTATCCATAGTGGATATGGACATTAAATGGATATGTAGATATCTAGTAGATATCCATTAGATATTTTCTTCTGTGTGGGGAGCTTTATTTCATATAAATACGCCCACACAGCAATCTATATCTCAGACGTAAATCAGATATCATTTCGTCAATAAATTTTTGTTGTATTTGAGATATCTGATATATCTTGAGATATCTTGATATCTTGAATATCTTCAGAATATCTGATATCTTCAGAATATCTGATATCTTAATTATCAAAATATTCTAATAATATTTTTACGAAAACATAATCTTTTGTATCTGATTTGTTGCAAGATCAGATATCATATCTCAGATGAAAAAATCATACATTTTTGTAGTCTGGAAGATATCTTATAGATATCCCAGTGATATCTGAGTAGCATTATTTAAATCAGATATTCTGATATTTAGATATTTCTCAGATCTCTCTATGATATATTTTGCTGTGTGGGCGGTGATTTCTTGCTGATTTTGCCATTAAAAAAATGTTAAAAGATTTTGCTAAAATTTAGTAGCCCGTTTGTTTTTTATTGTGAGTGTACCCAGTAAGCAAAATGTTAGCAGGTTGGCAGCAGATTGGCAGCAAATTCGATCAGAATCCCACACCAGAACCGTAGCCATCTGTGTCCGCATTAAGCTTTTGTTTTGGCGACAGAGTCTGTAAAACATAACCTGTCAACAAACTGTCGGCAGAAACCGAGCAGGATCTGCGCGATGCAATTTGATGTTAGATTGCCAGCAGAAACCGAGCAGAATCTGCGCATGCAACCTGATGGCAAATTGACAGCAGAAACTGCACAAGATTTGCGCTTACTTTTATTAATATTATATAAATGCAACAAAATTGATTATTACAAGTGCTAAATAAGAATATTATCGGCAAGTTAATTACAATTTTCTTCTAAAATGACATATATGTCATATGTTATATCGTAATATATATATTAATGTAATATATGTTATATCGTAGTTATATCTCATATAGCGAAGGAATAATTTAATTTAATTAAATTAATAATAAAGTAAATGATAAAAGTAAATGTAACTTGTAAAACTGGAGATGTAATTTATTTAGAATTAAATTCTTGCTTTATGCCTCAAATAGGCAGTACATGAATAATTTTCCATTTATCATATTGATTCCAATCAGTTTAATATTCTGAATCCCATCTGCTTGTATCAGATATCAGAAATTAAAGTGATAGAAATTAAAATGATAATTACTATACTTTTAGTCTTTTATTCATATTCGCGACTTTATATATATATCCGACAGAAATTAGATTGCGAGAAAGTACAGCTCACGTAGCGGTAAGTGAAGGAACTATCGAATCATGCAAACTCTGTTCCGTTTCTGCTGTCAATCTGCTACCAGAGATTGTGTGCGCAGATCCTGCTCGGTTTCTGCCGACAATCTGTTGTCAAATTGCGTCGCACAGATCCTGTTCAATTTCTGCCATCAATCTGCCGTCAGTTATATCAGCAGGCTCTACTCGATTTCTGCCGATAATTTGACATCAAATTTCATTGCGCAGATCCTGCTCGGTTTCTGCAACCAATCTGATATCAAACTGTGTTGCGCAGATCTTGCTCGATTTCTGCCACCAATCTGCTATGATAATTTTAAACAAATCCTGTTCAGTTTCTGCTATCAAATTATGTCAGCAGGTTTTGTAACATTTCTGCTGACATTCTGTTATCATTATTTGATATAACAAATTTTTTATACAATCTGCAATCTTACTGTCGACAAAAATTTGTAGCAGAAATTGACAAAATCTGTTTAAACAGACTTTGCTGACTGGGTATATTTACCTAAGTAGCTACGAAAGATATCCAATGGATATTCATATATTTCTACGAGTTTCACGCTTTGCTGCTAGGTGACAAAAAGGAAAACGCCTAACCCGAAAGTGGGATCCATCTAAGACAGCGTATAAAGCCGCGGCACAGGTCCGGCGAGTCACGGCTTATCGGTTAAAGAGCGCATTAGCTCGAAGACTGTTATAGCTGTATCTTTTCTATCTTTTGTGAGAGGAGCCCTAGAGCTCCAAAAATTAACCGCAGATGGTTAATTTTTTTTTATGACGAATTACGTCATATATGTGTCACAGAAGATAGAATAAATATCCATGCAGAAATAAATATCAATACATAATAGTAAATGTATTTATATTAATAATAAATGTATCTATATAAATATCTACTGAATGTTGTACGGATATTTACAGGATATTGGTTTACATATCCTATAGATATCTATGAAACTTCGAATTGCAGACATTTGGACATCTCAGCATCTCTAATAACTGTTTTTCGTATATTCATGGATATCTTTAGTGCCTATGAAGGATATCTAGTGGATATCTAATACCCATTATTTTCCATATGGGTAGTTGTCCAATAAGCCATTCCAATTCAATGTATTACTTCTCTGTATTATTAAGAATCAAAATTTGGATAAAAACATAAATTTTTGAACGCCGTCTGTCATTTTTTGATATTAAAAATGGCGCATCCAATATGGCGAACAGAATTACAATAAAAAGGTATAAAATATTTAGAAAAATTTATCAAAATGTGTGTAACAACTGTATTAGATATATTTTTACAATATTTTTTTGAACAATCCAACCTGATATATGTAAGCTTTTTTAAATTTCGAGATGATGGATCTGCCATACTGATGTCTATGTAAATTTTTTTTAACGTAAATTTTCTTATAACTTCATACTTGTATATCTCAGTGAAAAAAAATCGTGCAGCGGTAATCAAAAATGGATTTGAAAGGTGAAGACTAGTATTATATGATACCATTGGCAGAAATATTTCAAAAAATTTTGTTCTTCCATAATAAATTCATAAAATTGGCCAAAATTGCCATTTTTGGACTGTTTAACTATATATATATATATATATATATATATATATATATATATACAGGGTGGCCCATTTTAATACATCCAGTCGAATATCTCGAAAACCAAGCCCGGGAGAGAAAAATGTTTCCGACAAAAGTTGTTTGGTTTCGAGGGGGCCATAAGATGGTACCATTGGTTTGACCTTGAAGAGTCATTTGAAGGTCACGTGAAGGTCACCTCAATTTTTTCAAATGGCACCCCCTATTTTTTATTACATATTCTTGTAGCTGACCTCGAGAGCTTTCCAAAACACTATAATTAAGTTAGTTTTCATTAAGTACTTTCCGAGTTATGAGGCTTGAAATCATTTCTTAATTTTACATAAACCGTAAAATATCTTGTAAAATATTCATTTTTCGATTATCATACCTTAATACTTTTATGTACAAAATAATGAGAGGAATCAATTGGTGTAAAGAAAACACATAGTTGTTTTGAAGAAAAAATATGGAATTGTTAATTGCAAATTACATATTTTTTACATTTTTTTTTTCTTCAAAACAACTATGTGTTTTCTTTACACCAATTGATTCTTCTCATTATTTTGTACATAAAAGTATTAAGGTAAGATAATCGAAAAATGAATATTTTACAAGATATTTTACGGTTTATGTAAAATTAAGAAATGATTTCAAGCCTCATAACTCGGAAAGTACTTAATGAAAACTAACTTAATTATAGTGTTTTGGAAAGCTTTCGAGGTCAGCTACAAGAATATGTAATAAAAAATAGGGGTGCCATTTAAAAAAATTGAGGTGACCTTCACGTGACCTTCAAGTAACTATTTAAGGTCAAACCAATGGTACCGTCTTATGGCCCCCTCGAAACCAAACAACTTTTGTCTGAAACATTTTTCTCTCCCGGGCTTGTTTTTCGAGATATTCGACTGGATGGATTAAAATGGGCCACCCTGTATATTACTTGAAAACGACGTGCTGGGAAATTCTGCGGTCAGATTCATTATCAGCGTCAAAAAATCTATCAGATTCACCTACTCTGCTTTTTGTAACTGACCTTTGCAGGCCTATGTAATCACACATTATTATTCATATAAATCTCAAATTATATAATAATGTTATATAAACAATATTTTCCAGCTTAACAAATATTATTATTTTATCATTATTTGTATTTTAACAAATATTTCTCGAAGTAATAAAATAGAAAGAGTAATATAATAATAAAAAATTTGTTCTTCCGCAAAATTCATAAACGATTAATTATACATATTATGAGAGATACATGTATAATTTAATATTCAAACAGAATTTAATAGTTTATTAATTGATTTTAGGACCATCCGATTTTGTACAACAATTAAGAAATGCCTTAGAAAGCGATTATGTTTCTCAAAATCTTCATTATTGGATTGATTTAATTTTTGGATATAAACAAAGAGGAATTGAAGCTGAAAAGGCTGACAATGGTAAAAATTCTATATACAGGGTCTTCAAAAAGTCCCAGAACGCTAAAATATCTCGAAAATGATCAACTATAATAAAAAATATGTGAGGAACAAAGTTGTAGGACTAAATAAAATGTACCTAATGATAATAAGAATTTGACCTTGGATGAAGTACTCAAGGTCATATGAAGGTCAAGTTGATTTTTTTAAATGGAACCCCATTTTTTATTGCATATTCTTATAGCTTATTTCAAGAGCTTTCCAAAACACTATAATTAAGTATTTTTTCGTTAGGTACATCTCGAGTTATGAGGCTTGAAATCATTTCTTAATTTTACGTAAACCGTAAAATATCTTGTAAAATATTCATTTTTCGATTACCTTACCTTAATACTTTTATGTACAAAATAATGAGAGGAATCAATTGGTGTAAAGAAAACAGTTATTTTTAAGAAAAAATATGTAATTGTTAATTGCAAATTACATATTTTTTCTTAAAAATAACTGTTTTCTTTACACCAATTGATTCCTCTCATTATTTTGTACATAAAAGTATTAAGGTAAGGTAATCGAAAAATGAATATTTTACAAGATATTTTACAGTTTACGTAAAATTAAGAAATGATTTCAAGCCTCATAACTCGAGATGTACCTAACGATAAAATACTTCATTATAGTGTTTTGGAAAGCTCTTGAAATAAGCTATAAAAATATGCAATAAAGAATGGGCAGTTCCACTTAAAAAAATCAACTTGACCTTTATATGACCTTGAGTACTTCATCCAAGGTCAAATTCTTATCATCATTAGGTACATTTTATTTAGTCCTACAACTTTCCTTACATATTTTTCATTATAGTTGATCGTTTTCGAGATATTTTAGCGTTCGAGGACTTTTTGAAGACCCTGTATATCTTTATTTAAATTGTATACATCTTTATGTATGAGCTTGTGCGTATAGACATGTGTGGAGAAAGGGAGAAGAAGGAAAGAAGGAGCAGGAAATGTAGAGAGAAAGGAGAAACAGGGAGATGGGGAATAAGAAGAAGGGAGAGGAGGAAAAAGGGAAAGATAGAAGGAAAATGAGAGGAAAAAGGGGAAAAGTGAATATGTACCCAGATAGCAAAGTCTGTAGAAAGCAAATCATTCTAACTGTCTATTATCAACTAATGTTAGCAAAAAGGCTACAAATTTAATACTGAAGCTATTATTATCGATTAAGTTGACAAATTAATGTCAAAAATCGAGCAGTGCCTGCTCACAGAATCTGATGATTGGCGGCAGAAACCAAGCAGGATCTGCGTGTGCGTAATTTGACTGCAGATTGACGGCAGTGGAACAGGGTTTGCATGCGTGATTTGATAGCAAATTGGCAACAATCTGCATTTGATTCGATAGTTCCTTCGCTTACCGCTAGGTGATGCACTTTCTCGCAATCAAATTTCTGTCAGAAATATATATAAAGTCGCGATTATTAATAAAAGATCAAAAATATAGTAACTATTTCTATCACTTTAATTTCTGATATGTGATACAAGTAGATAAGATTCAGAATATTAATCTGATTGGAATCAATAGGATAAATAGAAAATTATTCATTTACTGTCTATTTGAAGCATAAAGGAAGAATTTAATTCTAAATAAATTATATCTCAAGTTTTATAAGTTAAATTTAATTACTTTCACCATTTATTTTATTATTAATTTAATTAAATTAAACTAGTCCTTCACTATGTGAGATATAACTACGATATAACATATATTATACATATTATATGTTATATTAGAAGAAAATTGAAATTAAATTCGATAATAGTTTTATTTAGCATTTGTAATAATCAATTTTATTGCATTTATATTACATATTTATATGAATGACCAGAAGCTGCAGATCTTGCTCAGTTTTCGCTGACAATCTGCTGTTAGATTCTGTGAGCAGGTTTTGATAGCAAATCGTGAGCCTATTACGAACATAACGGATGTCAATCTGCTAGCAACTTTTGTGGAAATCTGTCGCCAATCTATTGACAAATTGCGCGCATTTTGCTTACCGGGTATATTCATAGAGAATATACAAGGTGTCCCATTTTAATTGCCTACCTAATATCTCTTAAATGACACATTTTCGTAAAAAATGACAAAAATTAGAATTTAGAGGGGGAAAAGACAGGGATATTAGTTTGATCTTAGGTGTAAGTGCTAAAGCCATGTGGAAGTTAATCTTGTTTTTTTAAACGAAACTACCCTAATTTGTTCATATAAATCAGTTTCTCACAATATTCAATTTCCACATAAAAAGTTATATAAATAGCATAGCAAAAAATTGAATAATTTAAAGATATTTTTTAAAGATACTTTAAATTATGTCAACTTTTAATTTAAACCTTCACATGACCTTAACATTTACACCTGATGTCAAACTAATCCTTATCTTTTTTTCCCCTCCAAATCTTATATCCCTACTTTTGTCTGAAATATTTTTCATGAAAATGCGCCATTTAAAAGATATTCGAGATAGACAATTAAAATGAGACGCTCTGTATATTAATTACAATAAAAATCAAAAATTAAAATATAACTAAACATATAAAATATTAAAATATACAGGGTGTCTCAGACCATCCGTACACCCCTTTTAAAATGAAAATAAATGGCTTTTATCAAAAATCGCGAACAATTTTTAAGTAAATCTTAAAATTGATCTTGAAAGTAACTGTGATGAACTTTCAAGGTCAATTTTAAGATTGACAGAGGCACTTTTAGAAAAAACGTTTGATACAAAAGTTTCTTATTTTTTCACGTATAATTCGAATCTGTAATAAAAAGTATCATGTTCCCCTAAAAAATTTCAACTTCCAATCCGGATGGCGTATTTCCGGTCGTAATCAAAAGTTGAAAATATCACCATTTGATAGAGCGTACTCGATTTACTTAAAAATTGTTCGCGATTTTTTAAAAAGCCATTTATAAAAGCCTTTATAAAAGCCATTTATTTTCATTTTAAAAGGGGTGTACAGGTGGTCTGGGACATCCTGTATAAACAGAAACAGAAGGCGGCGGATTTCTTATAAAAGATATTTACAAAATATATTTGCTTTAATTGCAGTATTCTTCCATTTATGCTATGAAGGAGCAGTAGATTTAGACACCGTACGAGATATAAATGATAGACATGGACTCGAAGTGCAAATTATGGAGTTTGGTCAAATACCAAAGCAAGTTTTTACTTTACCTCATCCTAAACGTTTAGCATCAGCTTCAAATTTATTACATAGTAAAACATTATTGACTTTGCCAGAAACATTGGCTTCAGGTATTGTGTCTTATATATTTCTCTTTTACACACGCACACACACACACACACACACACACACACACACACACACACACACACACACACACACACATATATATATATATGTGATTTATATTAAATATTAGTTTCAATTTTTTTTCAGAAAATGCAAATGGAAAAGAAAAATCAATTAATTTTGTAGAATTGGTAGCATTTCAAGCGCACAAAGACTGTGTTACTAATATTATACCAAAAAATACAACAAGCGATGAAATCATATCAGTAGGACAGGATGGAATGCTTAAATTGTACAATGCAAACGAGAGAAAAATGACACATAGCGTTTCTTTATCTTCGTTGTCATTATCATCTTGCATCTCATATTATACACTGTCACAGCGTAACATTCTTGTAGTAGGATCGTGGGACAATACCTTGTAAATGTCACAATAATCATCAAATTTGGTGCACAATTATATAAATATAGCTTTATATAGATTCTGTCTTTGAAATTTCATAAATATGTATAATACGTTTTGTAACATCCCTAGTAGCACACTTTATTGCAGCAATATTGCCTAACAATATATATCCAATATTTCCCATGTTGGTCCAATATTGCAAAGTAGACGCGATTTCATTTTGAGCCAATATATTGAATTGTAATATTGGACGAATATATTATTTTCATTTTTTAACCAAGATTGGCTAATTATACATATCCAAATATTTTTACATTGGATTTTATTTTTACATATAGATCAGTTTCTAATATATGATGGAATTCGTCATCAAAAAAAAAATTTACCGTCTGTGGTTAATTTATGGAGCGCTGGAGCTCCTTGCAAAAGCTAGAGGTGCGGCTATAATAGTCCGCACTCTTTGACTGATAAGTCGTGACTCGTGGGACCTGTGCCGCGGTCTTATATACTGCTTTAGATGGAGTCCCATTCTCGGGTTAGGTGTTTTCCTTTTCGCCACCTAGTGGCGACGCGCGAAGCTCACATATAATGTGTGAACGTGTAATATTGGCACACATTTACATTTACTTTATAACCAATATTGGTATTATAATGGATGCAACCATATTGGCAACACATTTATATTTATTTAGTAGCCAATATTGGTCATCATGGGCAGTGCAATATTGGCAGAACACTTGCCTTTTGTTAACAACCAATATTAGTTTTACATTGGGAAATATTGGCCAAGACATTTCCAATATAACTAATATTGAGCCAAGGTATACCAATATTTTGCCAATGTTTTGTGCTACTAGGGATATGAGTTTAGAGACATATTTTCTATATAATTGTACATATAAAAGCTTCCTTATATTCTAGGAAACTTTAATGATAGGTTTTTTTTCAGAATATTTTACGATATCGAGTTTGGCAGGGTAATTGATGTCCTTCAAGGACATGAAGATGCAGTCTCATGTTTGGCTTGGAGTCCTACGCATCAAGTGATTATATCTGGATCGTGGGATTGTACTGCAAAAGTTTGGCACGAATATACTTCAGGATCGAAAATTAAACCCTTAGAGTGCTTTATCGCGCAATTAGATCATGATTCCAAAGTAACTTGTATTAATATATCGAGGTAAATTGTTGCTTATAATATCATAGGATAATAAAAGAGGAAACTAATATAAAGGGTATTTGGATATTCAACCGACAAATTTTTAGAGATTGTCAAGAGCACCATTAGAATTATTTTTTGCAAATGTATCTAGGGTCGGAAATGTGTCACTACATCGCTACGGCATACGGGATGTTCGAAAAAGTTTGGGACCTCGAAATATCTTAAAAAATATGTTTTATAAAAAATTATTTCAGACAAAAGTTGTAGGATGTAAAAAGATTCATTTATACTAGCCTTATGAGTTTAACCTTGAATGACGTCGCCAAGGTCAGATCAAGCTCATCTTGAATTTTTTAAATCGACGATTGATCCAGCCAATAAAGGCCCTGTATGAGCATGCAGGAAGGTATCTCGGTGTCAGAACAGGTGCTTGAAGGTATCGTCCCCCATGATTTCCCTAACAGCACATGATATCATTCGAATATTCTATACTCATACTGTAAATATACGTTACAGATGTAATATACTGAGAATAATCTCATAACATCTCTTGTTGTATATTATTTTTCATATATTCTCAGAATATACTTTGCATATCTCGTATTAGTATATTCTTTCTCGTATATTTTCAGGATATTCTATAATATTGCATGTGTTTCCTCATTTTGTCGCTACGCGCGCCATTAAACTCGTACTTAATTTTCGGTGAAATGGATATAAAGGACTGGTACTAACTTGAGTTCCAAAGTTTCTTCTTTTTTCTTTTTAGTCAGTTTAATTTATAATAAACTGACTTAATTTAAAATTCTTTATTTGTTTAGTAGTTTAGTTGTTCTGGATTCCTTGTTGGGATTTAGAATACTAAAAAGATTATTTAAAATTAAAATGAGAAATAGTGGGTCCGTTTACTGCATTTATTAAAAGTATTTCTATCACATATATGAATTATATTACAAGATATTCTCAGTATTTACTATTAACCAAAATAGGCGGACATTAGGGCATTCTTAATATATACTTAGTATATTATAGTATGTATCTCGAATGTTCTGAGAATATATGCATTATACTTTTGCGATATTCTTCGAACATTCTCAGTATCTACATGTGCTGTTAGGGTTTTGTATAAACGAGTTACAGTCATCGACTATTACCAGGAAAAACTTAATAACTTCGAAACGGCTTACTTAAAGTGGATCAAATAAAGTGAATAGAAAGTCTTGAGAAGGGCTATAAGAATATGTTATAAAAATAGGGGATTTTATTTAAAAAAATTAGGGTGATTTTGACCTGACCTTAGCAATGCTACCCAAGGTCTGTAAATAAATCTTTTTACACTACAACTTTTGTCTGAAACAATTTTTTGTAAAACATATTTTTTTGAGATATTTCGAGATCTTCCGATCTTTTTCAAATACTCCGTACCGATGTAATGATACGTTTCCGCCTCTAGATTCATTTGCAAAATTGTTATGATGCCCTCGACAATCTCCGAAAATTTGTCAGTTGAATTTCCGAAAACCTTGTATATTTACATTTTTCTACATTACTAAATATAATAATACTAAAAGTAATTTCTACACTTTTCTACACTTCTAAATAAAGTTTGAATTTCTACTAATATACGTATCCAGTAAGCAAAATGTCGGTAAATTAGCAGCAAATTGGCAGCTTTCGACAGATTCGATCAGAATCCCACACCAGAATCATAGCCAGCTGTGTCCGCATTAAGTTTGTGTTCTGGCGTTAGAGTCTGTAAAACATAATCTGACAACAGATGGCAGCAGAATCTGCGCAATGCAATTTGATGTTAGATTGTCGACAGAAACCGAGCAGAATCTGCGCACGCAATCTGATGGCAAATTGACAGCAGAAACCGAACAAGATTAGCTTACTTATATTAATGTTATATAAATGCAATAAAATTAATTACAAACAGATGCTAAATAAGAGTAGAAGAATCAGCAAGTTATCAGCAAGTTATCGGTTAATTTCAATTTTTTTCTAATATGACATATATAATATAATATATGTTATATCATACCCAGTAAGCAAAATGTTAGCAGGTTGGCAGCAGATTGGCAGCAAATTCGATCAGAATCCCACACCAGAACCGTAGCCATCTGTGTCCGCATTAAGCTTTTGTTTTGGCGACAGGTCTGTAAAACATAACCTGTCAACAAACTGTCGGCAGAAACCGAGCAGGATCTGCGCGTGCAATTTGATGTTAGATTGCCAGCAGAAACCGAGCAGAATCTGCGCATGCAACCTGATGGCAAATTGACAGCAGAAACTGCACAAGATTTGCGCTTACTTTTATTAATGTTATATAAATGCAACAAAATTGATTATTACAGGTGCTAAATAAGAATATTATCGGCAAGTTAATTACAATTTTCTTCTAAAATGACATATATGTCATACGTTATATCGTAATATATGTTAATGTAATATATGTTATATCGTAGTTATATCTTATATAGCGAATGACTAATTCAATTTAATTAAATTAATAATAAAGTAAATGATAAAAGTAAATGTAACTTGTAAAACTGGAGATGTAATTTATTTAAAATTAAATTCTTGCTTTAAATAGGCAATAAATAGGCCTCAAATAGGCAAATTCTTGCTTTAAATAGGCCTCAAATAGACAATACATGAATAATTTTCCATTTATCATATTGATTCCAATCAGTTTAATATTCTGAATCTCATCTGTTTGTATCAGATATCAGAAATTAAAGTGATAGAAATTAAAATGATAATTACTATATTTTTAATCTTTTATTCATATTTGCGACTTTATATATATTTCTGACAGAAATTAGATTACGAGAAAGTACAGCTCACGTAGCGGTAAGTGAAGGAACTATCGAATCATGCAAACCCTGTTCCGTTTCTGCCGTGAATCTGCTATCAGAGATTGTGTGCGCAGATCCTGCTCGATTTTTGTTATCAATTTGCTATCACATTGCGCCTCACAGATCCTGTTCGGTTTCTGCCATCAATGTGCCGTCAGTTACATCAGCAGGCTCTACCCGATTTCTGCCGACAATTTGATATCAAATTTCATTGCGCAGATCCTGCTCGGTTTTTGTTACCAATCTGCTGTCAAAATTGCGCCGCACAGATCCTGCTCGGTTTTTGCCATCAATGTGCCGTCAATTATATCAACAAGTTCTGCTCAGTTTCTATTAACGATCTGTTGTCCAGTTATGTGAACAGATTTTGTTGTATGTCTGCTGACATGCTGGCAACATGATCGAATATATCAATTCCTCTATGCGAACTGTAGTCTTCCTGCCTTTAAAATTTGTAATGGGTGTTTGACGAAAATCTGTTCTAACAGATTTGGCTATCTGGGTAGTTACATCTCATGTAACGAAAAACGTTCAATTTAATTAAATTAATATTAAAGTAAATGATAAAAGTAAATTTTACTTATAAAGCTTAAGATATAATTTATTTAGAATTAAATTCTTGCTTTATGCCTCAAATAGACAGTAATTAAATAATTTCTCATTTTTCAAATTGATTCCAATCAGTTTAATATTCTGAATCTCATCTGCTTGTATCAGATATCAGAAATTAAAGTGAAAGAAATTAAAATGATAGTTCCTATATTTTTGATATTTTATTAATAATCGCGACTTTATATATATTTTTAATAGAAATTAGATTACGAGAAAGTACAGCTCACATAGCGATAAGCAAGGAACTATCAAGTTATGTAAACCTTGTTCTATTTCTGCCATCAATCTACCAGAGATTGTATGCGCAAATCCTCGGTTCTTACCGGCAATCTGACATCAAATTGCATCGCGCAGATCCTACTCTATTTCTGTTGCCAATCTGCTATGATAATTCTGTGCCAATCCTGTTCGGTTTCTGCTAATGTCCTACTATCAAATTATGTCAGCAGATTTTGTAACATTTTTGCTAACATTCTGTTATCATTATCTAATATAACAGGTTTTGCATATAATCTTCAGTATTTCTGCTGACGATAATTTGTAGCAGGCACTGGGCAAAATCTGTTAGAACAGATATGACTGACTGGATACACACACACACGCGCGCGTGCGCGTGTGTGTGTGTACACAGGGTGAGTCATTTTAAGTTACCTATCCCAATAACTTTCTTATTTTTGATTGTAGAAACAAATGTTTCAGACAAAAGTTGTTTGACTCGAAGGAGGACATAAGATGATGCCATTCGTTTGACCGTGGAGAATTGAAGGTCACATTAAGGTCACACAACTTTTGTTTGTAACATTTGTTTCTACAATCAAAAATAAGAAAGTTATTGGGGTGAGTAACTTAAAATGACCCACCCTGTATATAATTATACCACACACACACACACACACGCACGCACGCACGCACGCACGCATGCACGCACGCACGCACGCACGCGCACACAACACACACACACACACACACACACACAGTGACAGTAGAATAATCGAAGATTGGAAACTTTAAATGCTTATAACGCAGCTAATAATTATGATATAGAAGTGATTTAAAAACGAAAATAAAGCTTAAAATTTGTATTTTGAGAAAATTTTAATATTATTCCATGAATGATTCCTTTTTCATGAATTTGTCAAAGAGATAGACTAAAAAAAATAAGAGTTCTAATCAATCACAAGTATGCCTCCACGTATAGAAGAGGTAATTCAGGGCTGCAAAAGTATTAACATACATTATTAAGATACAAATAAATGGCAGGGAGAATTTGGAGTCAATAAATATTGTAGATATGATGAATTATAAAGTCTTCATCCCTGTCGTATATATATATATATATATATATATATATATATATATATATATATATATATATATATATGTTGCATGCACGCACGCATGCATAGATGTAATTTCAAATGCATGCATAGATGTAATATCAATGCGATATAGCTTGATTAAAATTACAGCGGCGAATTGATAATGGCAGACATATTTTAAATCACAATTTACCGCCATATAAAATCTTTTTTTAGATTGATATAATTCCGCGAAAATGATCGTATCGAATTTTGTAACAGCGCATTTTAAAAGGAAGAATTTGATTTTTTTTATCCCATTGAGCATCAACTGATTCATTCTGTGCCATTCAGAAAACTGGACTTTTTATTAATCAATTTTGCAAGTTCTCACTATCCGCTATGAAAAATTAATCATCCCTCATAATCATACATTAAATTTTTCTCAAATACAAATATCATTTTAGTTTTTGAAGCATCTCAATATTATTATCAGCTGTGTTGTAAGCATTTAAAATTTCACAATTTTTGTCTATTCTACTGTATCACTTTTTCTTTGTGTGTGTGTGTGTGTTTATTTTTATTTTTCTATTCAGTTTCTGCATCTTTTTATACGTTTATAAATTGAATAAATTGTTTCATGCTAATTGCAGAGATGATACTATGTTGGTATCTGGTACAGAAGAGGGCGAGTTATATTTGTGGGATATGGATAGTTACAATTTACAAGCTACTATTAAAGGTAAATATATCTCTTTATCTTTTAATATCTTATATATTTCTTTGTCTTGTGTACATATATACAGGGTATCTGAGCTAACGAGTGCCAAAGAAAAACCATAAGATCTGGTTAAATCGAATTAAAAAGTCCCATATCATTATGTAAACAATCACGTGAAATTTCGAGATATTAATTAAAAAAGATTGGCCACAATTCGTGCGAGTATAAGCGCGCAGCGATGAGACCTACGCCCACTATAATCTGATTCTAGGCGCGCGACGAAGCGATAAGTGGAGCAGGTTACCATCATGTTTGGAGAATTCTTCCACACTCTCTCCCCACTCGTTGCTTGCACGAATTGGCCGATCTTTTTTAATATCTCGAAATTTTACGTGATTGTCTGCAAAATAGTATAAGACTTTTAGTTCAGTTTAGCGAGATCTACTTGTGTTTTTTTTTTGGTACTCGTTACAACAAACACTCTATATATATACATGTACATATACAGAGTGTCCCATTTTAAAGGATCCACTCAAATATTTCAGACACTGCGTTAAATCGAAAAATGTTTCACACATAAGTTGTATGGCTTGAAGGGGGACATAAGGTACCATTGGTTTGACCTTGAGTGACGTTATCAAGGTCAGGGCAAGGTCACTTTGAATTTTTTAAATGGAACACTATTTTTTATTCCATATTCTCATAGCTTACTTCGAGAGCTATTCAAAACACTATAATGAAGTATTTTTCCATTAAGTACTTTTTTAGTTATGAGGCTTGAAATAATCTCTTAATTTTACATAAACCATAAAATATTTAGTAAAATATTCATTTTTCGATTATCTTACCTTAATACCTTTACAAAATAATGAGAGGAATCAAATAGTATAAAGAAAAAACATAGTTGTTTTTAAAAAAAATATGTAATTGTTAATTGCATATACAGGGTGTCCCATTTGAATAACGACCTCAAATATCTCCCGAATAATACGTTTTACAGAAAAATGTTTCAGACAAAAGTTGTATGGTTTCGAGGGGACCATAAGATGGTACCATTGGTTTGACCTTGAAGAGTCATTTGAAGGTCACGCGAAGGTCACTTCAATTTTTTTAAATGGAACACCCTATATATATTTTTGCACATTCTTGTAGCTCATCTCGAGAGCTTTCCAAAACACTATAATTAAGTTAGTTTTCATTAAGTACTTTCCGAGTTATGAGGCTTGAAATAATTTCTTAATTTTACATAAACCGTAAAATATCTTGTAAAATATTCATTTTTCGATTATCTTACCTTAATACTTTTATGTACAAAATAATGAGAGGAATCAATTGGTGTAAAGAAAACACATAATTGTTTCGAAAGAAAAAATGTAATTTGCAATTAACAATTACATTTTTTCTTTCGAAACAATTATGTGTTTTCTTTACACCAATTGATTCCTCTCATTATTTTGTACATAAAAGTATTAAGGTAAGATAATCGAAAAATGAATATTTTACAAGATATTTTACGGTTTATGTAAAATTAAGAAATTATTTCAAGCCTCATAACTCGGAAAGTACTTAATGAAAACTAACTTAATTATAGTGTTTTGGAGAGCTCTCGAGATGAGCTACAAGAATGTGCAAAAATATATAGGGTGTTCCATTTAAAAAAATTGAAGTGACCTTCACGTGACCTTCAAATGACTCTTCAAGGTCAAACCAATGGTACCATCTTATGGCACTCTCGAAACCATACAACTTTTGTCTGAAACATTTTTCTGTAAAACGTATTATTCGGGAGATATTTGAGGTCGTTATTTAAAATGGGACACTGTATACAGGGTGTATCTGAAATGATGCACTAAACTTTAGGAGCGTATTCTAGAGGTCAAAATAAGACTTTTTCTTCCTATGAACATGGGTCCGCAAATGAACCCTCCTCCGAGCTAGAGGCCCCTAAAGTTTGGGGAAAAAATTGAAAATTGGCTGTATTTCAGAAAAAATTTATGGATTGCCTTATTATTTGACCTTGGTTTTGACATTACCTATCACCCTCTCTTAAGAGATAAATAAATTTGCGTTGCGGGTGTTTGGTCAATTTCACACATTTTCGAATTTTAGCTCGGAGAGGGGTTCATTTGCGGACCCATGTTCATAAGAAAAAAAAGTCTTATTTTGACCTTTAGAATACGCTCCTAAAGTTTAGTAGTAAAGTTTATCATTTCACATACACCCTGTATACAGGATGTCCGATTCCTGAGTGACTAAACGAAAAGTAGTAGTAGATTGGGTCAAACTGAGAAGAAAAGTCCTCTACCATTTTGCAAAATTCGCAATAATTAAAAAATAAGCAAAAATGTCTCGGTACATGAGAAGCAGTAAACCGCTTGTAGTGTGTGATTATTAAGTGATCAAACGAAAAGTGGTGATAGATTGGGTCAAACTGAAAAGAAAATTCCTCTACCATATTGCAAAATTCGCAATAATTATTAAGTTATAGACAAAAATGTCAGAGTATAAGAAGCGGTAGACAGATCGCTTCTCATGCGCTGAGACATTTTTGCCTATAACTTAATAATTATTGCGAATTTTGCAAAATGGTAGAGGACTTGTCTTTCTAGTTTGACCCAATCTACCACCACTTTTCGTTTGATCACTCATTAATCGGACACTGCGAGCGATCTACCGCTTTTCATGCGCCGAAACATTTTTGTTAATTTCTTAATAATTATTGCGAATTTTGCAAAATAGTAGAGAACTTTTCTTCTCAATTTGATCCAATCTACCACTACTTTTCGTTTGGTCACTCAGGAATCGGACATCCTGTATATGCAATTAACAATTACATATTTTTTTTAAAAAACAACTGTTTTTTCTTTATACCAATTGATTCCTCTTATTATTTTGTACATAAAGGTATTAAGGTAAGATAATCGAAAAATGAATATTTTACTAGATATTATATGGTTTATGTAAAATTAAGAAATTGTTTCAAGCCTCTTAACTCGAAAAGTACTCAATGAAGAAATACTTTATTATAGTGTTTTGGAAAGCTCTCGAGATAAGCTACAAGAATAAGTAATAAAAAATAGGGGGTTCTATTTAAAAAATTGAAGGTGACCTTCACGTGACCTTCAAACGACTTTTCAAGGTCAAACCAATGACACCATCTTATGGCCCCCTTAAAGTCAATTAACTTTTGTTTAAAACATTTTTTTCTTCAACGCTTCGTTTTTGAGATATTTCGCATTATCAACTTAAATGGGACACCCTGTATACATACTAAATCTATGTCAGAGATTTTAAGGGCGTATTCTGGGAATCAAAATAAGAAAAGAAGTTCTTATAAACATGGATCTCAAAATGCCTAAAATGTCTCCCCATATTTCCCCCTCAAAATCGGACCAAATTGTCAAAACCACATAAAAATGAAGATCACTATTAATTATTACGCTGTACAAAATTTCAACGTTTTGCGAAAAAATCTCCGTTACAATACATTTTGCGATTTTTTCCATCAATTTTAGAGGGTTGTAACTCGGAGAGAAAGCATTTTTGGATCCATATTTATAAGAACTTTTTTTCTTATTTTGATCCCTAGAATACGCCCTTATAATCTTTGACAGATTTAGAAACACCCTGTATATACAATATGTGTATACAGGGTGTAACTGAAAAGTGCCCACGGAACAAATAGCGTTTTTCCTGATTAAAAATCGAGTCAAAAAGTCCTGAACCATTTTTTTTCTATAATGCTTAATAAAGCGGTAATTATTGAGTAAAGTTGCGCCAATAAGCACCAACCTTTAGCCTCCTTGTCGAAATTTTCTTTAAGGAAACGCTTTTAACGGAAGAAATGATTTTTAATGCAAAATAAAGTTTTTCGCATTATAAAGACACATAAAAATATTGCACGATAGCGGCATGATATAGTGCCGTAGCGACGGAGCGCTCACGCACACTACCAGGCGCGCGGCTCACTGACGTGCGCCCGTCTAAAAGTCGGTGCTTATTGGCGCAAGTTTACTCAATAATTACCGCTTTATTAAGCATTATAGAAAAAAATGGTTCAGGATTTTTCGACTCGATTTTTAATCAGGAATAACGCGCTATTTGCTTCGTGGGCGCTTTTTCAGTTACACCCTGTATATGTGTATGTATATATATGTATGTATTGTATGATATTATAATATATACAATAAACATAATTTGTTAAGTAGTTATAATATAGAAATCGCAATAATGAGAAACTTGCAATAATGAGAAAATATTATACAAGTTAATTATGCAAATGCATAATTTGTCCATTCAATCACTCATAGGCATACATTTTGCTTATATTTACAACTCATAAAACGCAATTTAAAAAAAGAGTTTATCAATGATGCAAAAATAAATATTTAATTGCGTAAATAAATAAAACAAATATCCAGTAAGCAAAATGTCAGCAGGTTGGCAGCAAATTCGATCAGAATCTCACACCAGAACCATAGTCATCTGTATCCGCATTAAGCTTATGTTCTGGCGAGAGTCATTATGTTTTACAGAGTTTGTAAAACATAATCTGACAACAGAGTGACAGAAACCGAGCAGGATCTGCGCACGCAATCTGATTGCAAATTGACAACAGAAATCGAACAAAATTTGCGTTTACTTATATTAATGTTATATAAATGCAACAAAATTACTTATTACAGGTATTAAATAAGAATATTATCGGCGAGTTATCGGTTAATTACAATTGTCTTCTAATATGACATATCATGTAATATATGTTTTATCGTAGTTATATTTTAGAAGGATTAGTTCAATTTAATTAAATTAATAATAAAATAAATGATAAAAGTAAATTTTATTTATAAAGCTTAAGATATAATTTATTTAGAATTAAATTCTTGCTTTATGCATCAAATAGACAGTAATTAAATAATTTCTCATTTTTCAAATTGATTCCAATCAGTTTAATATTCTGAATCTCATCTGCTTGTATCAGATATCAGAAATTAAAGTGATAGAAATTAAAATGATAATTACTATATTTTTGATCTTTTATTAATCACGACTTTATATATATTTTTAACAAAAATTAGATTGCGAGAAAGTACAGCTCATATAGTGGCTCATATAAGCGATGGAACTATTGAATCATACAAATCCTGTTTCTGTCGTCAATTTGCTATTAGAGATTGTGTGCGCAAATCCTGCTCGATATTTAGCGGCAATCTGACATCAAATTGCAACGCGCAGATCCTGCTCTATTTCTGCTGCAATCTGCTATGATAATTCTGTGCCAATTTTGCTCGGTTTCTGCTAGTGTTTTGCTATCAAATTATATTAGCAGATTTGTAACGTTTCTGCTAACATACTGTTATAATTATTTGATATAACAGGTTTTGTTATAATAAGCGATTTTTGGCGATAGTTTGATACATGTACCAAGGTTGTTTTTGGTAGAGGCGGAGCTTATTCTGATACATAACATCTTGTACCCTACTTCATTTTTGGTATAGCGTGGTATCAACCAGCTAGATACCAAAACGACTAGCCACGCCTCTACCACAAATTACCAAACGCGCGAAAATGTTCTGGTAGAATCTGGTATACTTTGGTTGATGTACCACAGTGACGCCAAAAATCGCCTAATCTGCAATCTTTCTGCTGACAATAATGTGTAGCAGACACTTGGCAAAATCTATTAGAACAGATTTGGCTGACTGGGTAAATAATGTGAATTTTTAATTTTTATTATTAGAGATTACTTTTTGATAGTGAGAGAAAATAATGCGTGTGATGTTATATATTATTAATATTTATTGTTAAAAGGCCATATATGCAAGATAAATGCGGTAACGTTTGATAAAGAGTGTAGCAGTGTAATATCGTGTGCAGAAGACAAAGTATTGAATATAATCGACGTTCGAACAAATACACAGATATTTTCCATCAGTTTAAAAAGCGAACCATTGACTTTAGCCTGGATGGGAATGTTTCTATTGATAGGCGATAACGATGGAAGTCTTAATATATGGAATCATCAAAGAGCTGTATTTGTTTCACAAATACAATGTCATGATGGTAAATATTCTAGATAAAATGATATATTTATATACCGATTTAATAAATTGCTATTTATAGTAAGAAAATTTTGTATAATATCTCACACAGCAATCTATATCTCAGACGTAAATCAGATATCATTTCGTCAATAAATTTTTGTTGTATTTGAGATATCTTGATATCTGATATATCTTGAATATCTTCAGAATATCTGATATCTTCAGAATATCTGATATCTTAATTATCAAAATATTCTAATAATATTTTTACGAAAACATAATCTTTTGTATCTGATTTGTTGCAAGATCAGATATCATATCTCAGATGAAAAAATCATACATTTTTGCAGTCTGGAAGATATCTTATAGATATCCCAGTGATATCTGAGTAGCATTATTTAAATCAGATATTCTGATATTTAGATATCTCTCAGATCTCTCTATGATATATTTTGCTGTGTGGGATGTTATATATTAATTCTATTTTTTGTTAACTATATTTCCTTTATCTTATGAAATATATACAATAGTTTTAATACATATGTATATTATATACACATTTTCTTTTCAGGGCCGCTTTGCGCCCTAGCTGTGATTGCTGATAATAACTTGATAATAACAGGAGGAAAAGACAGGAAAGTTATTATATGGAAATGTCATGAGAGAGAGAAAGAAAGAGAGCAATGATACAGTATTACTAATATAGATAATTACTATTAGTGACTAAAGGAAATTTGATGTAAAGATAAGGGAAATATATTATAATACACATTTATTACTTATTTGTTATATATTAAGATGTATAATATTTTCTTATAAACAGAAAAATATAAAATTGTGGTCGATTTATTTTTATTAATGAAGCAATGGATTTGTAATATTACAAAAATTTATAAATCTTACTAATGGTTCATTAAGAACAAGAATGAGGGTACCCAGACAGCACACATGTCCAAAAGACATCTAAAAGACGACTTAAAGACGTCTTAAAGTCTTTTAGACGTCTTTAAGACATCTTTGGGCTTTTTTGTGCTGTCTGGGTAAATAAGAACGAATTTGATTTTCAGCTTCAAAGTTTGAGCGTTGCCAGATGTTTTGTCTGAATTATATACAGATTGATATTTTTACATATTTTGCTGAAGATAATCCAACGTTCTTTTTAACTGATGATTGAAACGTTCAAGTAAATTTTCTTTTTCTTCTTCTTCTTCTTCTTGCTTTAGGATAAATCCTATTCTTCCTGCTTTTGTCATGCCTCTTGTGATCCCGATGTCCAACTCTTATACCAGCGTTTAGGTGGATTTCCCGGTAATCGGGTTGTTTGGTCTTTGTGTTTTTGCCCATTTTGCCCATTCTATCCACATAATCTCTTCAATGATGTCATAATCTCATCCACCTTACAATATCCTGAACCTCAATTTCTTCTCTTATTGTCCCGCTTCTAATCTGATCCTTGAGGGTTACGCCTTTGATAGTTCTCAATACTTTCATTTCAATTGTTCTCATTATTCTTTTTATTCTTTTTTTTTATTCTCTTCGATGTTTCTGTTCTTATCTGCTTTTAACCGCATAGGTGAGGACCGCTCTCAACACAGATCAGATCCTGGCCTTACTTCGCGTGCTCATAAATCGATTCCGCCAAATAATGTCTCTGAGATAGTTAAAAATCCTTGCCGCTCTATTGGCCTGTGTTTAAACTTCCTCAGCGATTTCTTCCGCTTGATGTCTTCACTCCTAAGTAATTCAATTTTATAACTTGTTAGATAATGTTGCCATTAATTACTAGCTTGCATTAAATGGACTCTTTGGAGATCACCTGCTTGGATTTTCCCAGTAGATATGATCATATTAAATTTTTTCGCAGTTGTCTTGAACTTATATAGAAGCTGCTGTAGTCACTTTCCTTTTCCGCGACGAGGACGTTGTCCGCATAGCACAATACCTTTAGGGCGTAACCGCTTATTCTTTATCTGTCACTTATTTCATTAACACTGAATGATTTCGTTCATAACTAAATTAAAAAGTATAGGACTCAGACTCAGACGTCGCCTTGCCTGATGCCTGCAGTTATCGGTACTTCCTTTGTGAGGTCATAATCTGTTTTTATCCCAGTTTTGTTGTTAGTGTTAAGTTCTCTGATTACGTTAATGTATTTGGTGTTAATGTTCTTATGTTTCAGAAAAGCAGTTATATCGTTTAACCTTATCCTATCAAATGCCTGCTTCAGGCCCACAAAGCAAACATTGGCTTATCGTTCTGGACTTTTCGATCAGTTGGCGTAAAATAAATATTGCGTCCACCGTCGATCTATTCGGTCAAACCTTGTTGTTCTTCACTTAGGGCCACTCCAGAATACGTTGACCAAATGGGCGTATAGACACGTCTGACCTCCTCCCACATACATCCCTATTTTTTCTGGATCCCTATCTTTTCATTATTAAACTCTGTAGCAGTGATGCCAAAACGCTTATGCTGGTAACCGGCAACCGTGAATCACGACAAGGCCACCTTGAATTTTTGAAATGGAACCCTCCACTTTTTATTGCATATTAGAAATCAGAAATAAAATACTTTATTTTCTAGATGATCCCTGGCGAAAATAAAATGTAAACCGAGCGTTAACAAAGCATGAATTGGAGAGTAAATCTAATGTAACGGAAAAGTGACGGAAGCGTAAACGAAGCTATTAAAAAGCGTAAATTGAAACATCGGAACGTAAAGAAAGCGGCTATTAAGTGTTAGAAAAGCGTTAACGAAGCGTCATCAAACTCTCCGACAAGCGTGAACGAAATATCTTTCAAATGTAAACGGAGCGTCATCAAACTTCTTAAGGAACGTAAACGAAACGTTATCGAACTCTCCGACAAACATGAATAACCCTAGCGAAAATAAATATCGGAGCGTAAGTCGAATGTAAGGAAAGAGTAACAGAAGTGTAAACGAAGCTTCTAGGAGGCGTAAATTGAAACAACGAAACGTAAATGAAGCGTTAACACTTCGTTTACGTTTCGTTGTTTCAATTTACGCCTCCTAGAAGCTTCGTTTACACTTCTGTTACTCTTTCCTTACATTCGACTTACGCTCCGATAATTTTTTTCGCCAGGGGAAATATCTAATATAATTTTTAAAGAACGTAAATGAAATGTCATCAAACTTATTGGCGCGAATACGAATGAAATGTTTATACTCTACTATATTTATACTGTACCGTTAATATTGCACTTTACATTTTAAATAGGTAATAAACGGATTATTTTCGTTTATTCGCCAGACATTTACTTGTCCGACTTATAAAAATCAATTTAATATCTGAAGCTCCTACATCGAGATCAGAAATTAAATTGAAGTATATCTTTAATCTTATTTGTTACTCTTTGTAAACTCTTTATATAATTTTCATAACTAAACTTAAATACGAGAAAGATAGCGCGCGTAGCGGTAAACGAACGAACTAACAGACTCTTCATTTACACTTCCTAAACGCTCCATAAAATGTGAACGAAAGACTCCAATACGCTTCCTATACACTTCCTATACACTTCCTATACACTTGATTGACTTAGAAACTCTTCATCCACATTTCTTCAACGCTTCGACTCTTGCGTGCTCGCGCGAAACTTTGACGTCCTTAAAAATATTTCTTTAAATTGTTAAAGTGTATGGAAAGTATTTCATACATGTTTTGTGCAGTGTTTAAGCGTTGAAGAAATGTGGATGAAGAGTTTCTAAGTCAATCAATCATTGAAGTGTATAGGAAGCGTATTGGAGTCTTTCGTTCACATTTTATGGAGCGTTTAGGAAGTGTAAATGAAGAGTTTCTAAAATGTCAATCATTGAATGTACGGGAAGCGTATTGGAGTGCTTCGTTTACATTTTATGGAGCGTTTAGGAAGTGTAAATGAAGAGTTCTTAAAATGTCAATCATTGAAGTGTGCGGGAAACGTATTGGAGTGCTTCGTTCACATTTTATAGAGCGTTTAGGAAGTGTAAATGAAGAGTTTCTAAATGTCAATCATTGAAGTGTGTGGGAAGCGTATCGGAGTGCTTCGTTCACATTTTATGGAGCGTTTGGGGAACGTAAAGGAAAACATGAAATATTAAAGCGTAAGGGAAGCGTAACGGAATGCTTCATATACACTTTATGGAGCGTTCGAGAAATATGCACGAAGATTTAAAATCGCGAAGAGTTAATGGGAAGTCAATGAAGCTTCTAAGAAGCGTTTATTCTGTTCGTTTACGCTTTTTTGACACTTCGAGAAGCGTTTAATTTTCACCAGGGATGATTTCAATCGGATACGTGCTTTAACAACAGTGCACAACAGTACTGTTTGGAGTACAAACTCAAGTCTACAAAAAAATGAAGGTTTTTATTTGCTCGAATGTCTGTAATAAAAAATGGCCCAAAATATCATACGCATCGGTCAGTTATAAAAGTAGATCCACCATTATTTACCACTTCTACCTTCATTCGCGGATAATAATACGATAGCTACAGTCGTCGACTTATCAGGAAAAACTTTATAACTTCAATAACTTTGAAACGACTTACTTAAAGTTGGTAAAATTAGTGCTTTGAAAAGATCTCGAGAAGGGCTACAAGAATATGCAATAAAAAGTGGAGGGTTCCATTTCAAAAATTCAAGGTGGCCTTGTCGTGACCATCCAAGGTCAAACACATGGCGCCAGTAAATAGACCTTTTTACACTCTACAACTTTTGTTTGAAACAATTTTTTGTAAAACTTCTATTTTTTGTGATATTTCGAGGTTCCGACTCTTTCGAACACTTCGTATGCCGTAGTGATGTAATGACACGTCTCCGATCCCAGGTTCATTTGCAAAAAATGATTCTTATGGTGCCCCCGACAATCTCTGAAAATTTGTCGATTGAATTTCCGAACACCCTGTATACAGTGTGTCATTTTAAGTGATGCAGCTGAATATCTCGAAACCATGGCGGTTTTGGTGAAAATGTTTTAAACAAAAGTTATATGGTTTTAAGGGGGCCATAAGATGGTTTTACCTTGAAAAGTCGTCTGAAGGTCACGTGAAGGTCACCCTCAATTTTTTAAATAGAACCCCCTATTTTTTATTACTTATTCTTGTAGCTCATCTCGAGAGCTTTGCAAAACACTATAATAAAGTATTTCTTCATTGAGTCCTTTTTGAGTTATAAGGCTTGAAATCATTTCTTAATTTTACATAAAGCGTAAAATATCTTGTAAAATATTCATTTTTCGATTATTTTACCTTAATACTTTTATGTACAAAATAATGAGAGGAATCAATTGGTGTAAAGAAAACACATAGTTGTTTCGAAGAAAAAATATGTAATTTGCAATTAACAATTAATGTCTTACAACTAGTAAATATATAATATTTATCAGTTATAAAAAATATCTAATATAAAAAGCTGTAAGAGAAGAAAAATGTTTAAATGTTTAATGCTGTCGCACGTATCGAGATATCGAAAAGCGAGGAGTGTCGTCCGATGCTGTTCGTTTCTCGCTTTTTAATATGAGAAACAGCGTTAAATATTTTTGTACAGCTTTTTTATATTAAATATATTATATTATATGTCCGTATAAATATTAATACAGAGAAAGAGAAAAAAACGGAGATAACAATTTAATATAATAATTTTAAAATATAATAAATGGCGATTTTCCACACCATCCATGAGGTACCACCAATGGCGCGTTAGGTATTTTAAGGTGGACCTTCGCCTGAAGCCATATACCCACACGGAACATGACATCCATTGGAGGTCCATATGAACCAGCCCCCTGACACTCATTCTATCTTATTCGAGGCCACTTAATGACCGTGAACCACCAGATGGCGTTAGCGATATTCATACCTGTATACATATCAGAGAGAAGCCTGAGAGGGGCCACGCTGCCATTTTTCAGGGAACGCTTTCATTACGCCGTGCACTAGCGGTGCGTACATCAAGAGACACGGTAGTGTCTTGCGTCGAGTTCATCTCTCTAGCAAGACGCGCGCCGTGTCTCTTTACGCGAGACGGGAAATTGAGACCAGTTCAGATTATTTCATATTATTATATTACGATAACCGCTGAACGGATCGAGCTCTTATTAGGCTTAATCGATAGCTTATGTTCGAATTATATAGTAAAAGTGTCTTTATTTTTACTCTACGAGCTGTAGAAGTGGAAATATCGCGATATATAATTCTAAAATCGTGAAAATACGATTAAGAAACGTCCACGTCGTGGTCATCATCAAACAATATATATAGAACAAAATTTGGCGTCCGACTGCCGCTGTCGACACCAGATGGCGGAGGCGCTGGCGCCTGGCGCTTCGTAATTGACATATACATGTCAAACATATACATGTCAAATCAAGACACGTATATGTTTGATAACCTTTACTTCACTACAGCTATAACGTGGACACAGCGAGTGACAATATATCTATCGACGACAAGATAGATGACTTTTGCGAAAATGCGACGCGGGATGCATTAACGGAAGGTTTTATGAGTCTCTTGAAACATACGGTGGATTAACTGGACGAGAGAATTCGCGCCACAAGGTGACGTCAAGTTTTCTGTTCAGCGCGCATGCAATAATAGTAACATTTATTTTCTTCTTGCAAATTTACGTATATTTATTATTTAGGTCTTATGAGTCTCTTGAAACCTACGGTGGATCAACTGGACGAGAGAATTCGCGCCACAAGGTGACGTCAAGTTTTCTGTTCAGCGCGCATGCAATAATAGTAACATTTATTTTCTTCTTGCAAATTTACGTATATTTATTATTTCCTTATATTTCTTTCACAGTACGTACTATTTATTGCAAAATATATGTTTATTCATCGAATTGTAACGATAAAAAATTGCGATTTACTTACACAAGCAACATATATATCTTATTGTTACCTATTTTACAAGAATTCTTGAGCATTTTGAAAATCATTTTCAATTTTCATATATAATTATTGGAATGTTATAAAAAATTGTGTTTCTATCATGTACTACAAGTTGCGTACAAAAGTTGCGAAGAGTATTATTTTTTATGCATAACTATTCTCTTTGTTATAGGATATGTCAAATAGAGCTGAAGCAGCGGATTGAATCCTTAACAGAGGAACTTCAAAGAATTAACGACGCACTACAATATCCGCTAGAGACAGATTTTTATGTAAAGAAACTTATTAATGCTAAGCACAAAATTACTATTGTTAGCAACATCTTACAAACCACTCAAGAGCGATTAAACAAAATTCATCAAGCTATCGAAAAGAGCACTGCTAAGAGAAAAACACTCTTAGATAATAGTTCTGCGTATAGTAGTACTACTGTTGAGTCGGATAAGGAAGAGCCAGCCAAAGTAGAAGCTGAGAAACAATAATAATTTTAAATGTAACTAATTATATTATTAATATTTTATTTTCAAATTATTACTTAACATTGATTACTTTGCAAGTTTTATAAAAGAAATTTCTTACAATTTTCATCGTAAATTATGGAAACTCCAGTAGTTAATTTATCATTACTTAGTATATTTATCATTATTTAGTATATAATTATAAATATAGTTAATATTTATATAGTTTATTTATTATTATAAATATTATAATTTATTTATTATAGATGAAGAACTCAAGACAGTTTATGATCCTTCTGAGGATTCATATTTTTTAATAGATGCTTTGGAAGAAGATTTAGACATTCTGCATGCGATGAAACCTGTGATTTGTATAGAAATAGGTAGTGGTTCTGGTATAGTCATCACAGCTCTAGCAATGGCATTGAAAAAATATAATGCTCATTTTATTGCAATTGATATAATCATCATAACATAGAATATTGAAATTCAAAATTTCAAAATTAAAAATAATTTATGCTTTGCGAAAGAAAATTAAAAATGAAAAGTAGTTTATGCAAAAGCATAGAAAGAAAAAATCATCATAACATAGAATATTGAAATTCAAAATTTCAAAATTAAAAATAATTTATGCTTTGCGAAAGAAAATTAAAAATGAAAAGTAATTTATGCAAAAGCATAGAAAGAAAAAATAAATACTCTATGCTATGATGATATTACATACACACACGCACACGCATGTACACATATACAAACATATTTTTATATCATCATAACGTAGAATATTTAAATTTTCAAAATTAAAAATAGTTATGCTTTGCAAAAGGAAATGAAAAATAAAAAGTAGTTTATGCAAAGTATTATACCTATGACACTTGTGTGTGTATGATGTTTTATATATATATAAAACATAACAATGTTAATAATAATGTTAATATGTAATTGTTAATAATAATGTTAATAATAATGTTAATATGTAATTGTTCATTTATTATTATTGCCAATCAAATTGGTAGCGCGCCGAGTTTTTTTATTTAAAATTTTTTTAATTTATATTTTTTTTAATTTTTAATTTTTAAAAAAATTTGTTCTTTTATTTTATTTTTGTAGAAGATTGAAAAATTATTGACGTAATCTTTCATTTTTTTGAATTTTTAATTTTTAAATAAGTTTTTTAATCTTATTTTAATTTTCTAGAAAATTTAAAAATCATTTGACGTAATCAACTCTAACAAAAATATTCTTCTTTATGACAAAAATGTAATGTAGATTTTAAACGGAACTTCTACCTATTTGTCAGCAGCGAATTATATAAAAGCACATATGTATAAAATTTTATAACACTAACAAACTTAAAGTGAAATTGCACCCCAACTTGACGCAATTTTTCATATCAGTACTTTTTGTAATAAATTTTTACATAAAGATAGTTATTTTTTGTGATAGCTATTTTTTGTGAAACAATTTTTAGATAACTACTTTTTGTGAAAATTTTTCACAGTTAATTTTTTATTATTTTACATAAAGGTAGCTAGTTTTTGTGATAGTCCATTTTACGCCGCCTGGAACTACATGGCCACATCCACTTTTAGGTGCCGGTAAAACAGTCAGTTGGTTTATGTCCGTGCTACATCCACAATTTGTACATGAAAAATAGTTCCGCATATAGATATAAATTAATGTATTTTTTTTAGCTGCGCGATATCTTTTTCATTCAAGTATATATTATAAACGTCAATGCTATTAATGAAATAAGTTTATGTTTATATAAATATCCCACACAGCAAAATATATCATAGAGAGATCTGAGAGATATCTAAATATCAGAATATCTGATTTAAATAATGCTACTCAGATATCACTGGGATATCTATAAGATATCTTCCAGACTGCAAAAATGTATGATTTTTTCATCTGAGATATGATATCTGATCTTGCAACAAATCAGATAGAAAAGATTATATTTTCGTAAAAATATTATTAGAATATTTTGATAATTAAGATATCAGATATTCTAAAGATATCAGATATTCTGAAGATATTCAAGATATATCAGATATCAAGATATCTCAAATACAACAAAAATTTATTGACGAAATGATATCTGATTTACGTCTGAGATATAGATTGCTGTGTGGGATATATATGTGTGTAGAATATATGCTATTCTCGAGATACAAAAACAGAAAAAATAAATTATATAAACTTCTCAGTAAATTGAATTTTATTTAAGACGATTGTAGAATAAAGACAATTTTTCAGATTAATAATTTCAGATAACTTTTCTGTATGTTTTTGTAATCTTAAATGTTATGCACAATAAAATATACATCTTTTTAATATAATACAAGACATCTGTATTAAAAATTGTTTTTCCCTTTTTCATTCTTAAAACTAAAAGTATATTAATCATAAAAAGAGCGGTACCAAATGATAATTTTAATTTAGAAAAATATTAACACATCTTATGTAAATATAACATAAGTACCGAAATTATTGAAGCTGACATTAATAGTGCGTGGTGGCTAAGTGTTAAAGCGTTCGGTATCTCACGACGCGGATCAGGGTTCGAAATCGGTTTTTTTTTGTTTTACTATTTTTAAAGTTTATGGTATATTATTACATACATTTATAAATGTGATTATATTTTACAAAAAAGGATATTTAAATTATATTTACATTTAAATTATACTAAATATAGTTATTGTATAATAAGCAATACAGTAAGTATCATTAGAAATATATATTTATGTGTGTTATTTAATATTATTTATAAAAGTAAATGTACAATAATCGATTTAAAAATTTAATGAACAGTTTAAAAGGCAAATTTGTTAATATATATATATATATATATATATATATATATATATATATACATATAAATTTATATATAAAATATATATAAACAAATTTGCCTTTTAAACTGGTCATTAAATTTTTAAATGGCTTTTTTTTTTTTTTTTTTTACGTGGGGGAAATCTTCCAAAGACACCCTCGATTCCAAGGAAGGAAATCGAGGGTAGTGTGGGATTCTTACCCACTAAAACCCCCACGGTAGCCTACTTGTCCTGTATAATTTTAAAGATGGGATGTGGCCATATCATCCCATCATTACCCATGAATAGAAAAATTATCTATCTTGAAAACTAAAAATATACTAAATGAAATTGGTGTGTATAAATTATTTCTTCAAAAACGGCATAGAAAAGTAAATATTATTATGCAACAACATATTTCAAAGAAAGTTATTATATGAAATAATCTATATTTAACAAATATATATATTAACGTAGAACGTTTAAAAAATTCATAATATTTTAAGTAAATAACTAAATAACTTTATGTACATGTATATACATTTTAGTTGGCATTCACATAAGCATGACGTAAAGATTGCAATCACAGATGAAACAAATACATAAATCTCAAACTAGCAGGTCTTATCACGGGAAATCTATATAATATAGATTTCGTATAAATAACTGAAAGAATCAGTTATATATTTTGACATCCTTTTTACCGATTTTTATGATTTTCTTGAGACGTCTTATTACTTTAAAAGTGATTTGTCAGAATCACTTATTGTGTTATTTATATATAATACATTTGTAACTATATTTGTATAATTACATTATTTACGGTATTCATATGTACCTTGCCTTGTAATTATAGAATACCGTGTGCCAACATGATATACATATACGATATTAAATTTACGATATATATTTCGCATCGTATAATATTATTGTACCCTTTTATTATTATATATATCTCATATTATATCATTAGTAATAAGAAAATGCATGATTTAACAATTTCTTAGCATGACCGCATTAAGACCCTTTATTTATTCCGTGATTGAACCTGCTAGTTTACAATTTATGCATTTATTTCACCTGTGATTGCAATTTTCTAAGAAATTGAAAAATTCATGCTTATTTTTCTCATTACGGGAAAATAATATTTATTGTGAAGTGTAACATGATTTGCAAACATATCAATGAGTATAATATCATGATGCAGTGACACAATAAATATTTTTTTTCATAATGACAAAATTTGTATGATATATATATATATATATATATATATATATATATATATATATATAAATAAAAAATAAAAAGATAAAAGAAAATATTAATGTTCATATATATATATATTATTCAAAATAAAATTCTTATTACGTTCTACGTTATTTTATTTTATTTATTATTTATTATTATTTATTGTTATATTATTTACCATTATTTTATTTATTATTATTTTATTACTGTATTTTTCTTTTTTTTGCCTACCTTTCTACTTTTCTTAATTTTCTTTTTGTTTTATTTCAATATTTTCTTTATATGAAAATGCTCAAGGTGCTCTATTTTTATGTATTTTATTATTTGCTTGTAAATTTCATAACTTTTCTGTATGGTGCACTGGCTACTTTTACAACACGATTATTATATCTTGTACGGGAATATATTTTTACGGTAATCATATATTTTAATGCTTGCATCCGATGATCGTAACATTCTTTACTTTTATTATTAAACCATTCAGGATGTATTCTATTCGTTGCATATACACATTCCGTTACTACCTTATCAAGAATTTTTGTGGATGCCCAATGATGTTGCCATGTATGATTAAATGCTATTAACTGTGTTTTAATGATATTTATAAATAGAGTTGTTGGTCGTACTAATGTCATCACTGTTGGAGCATCTTCATCTGTATTAGAATATTCACGGAATTCTATATATTTCTCATTTGCTGTACATTCATCCATTGGTGTTTTCATCATAGCGTTGCGGCAATTGTCACAATTACTTTTAGTAATACTTCGCCGCGCCACAAATCCGGCAAAATATGCAATAGCATTTTCGTTATAATTGTTATCAATTGGATTTATATTATCAATTTCTTCAAAATCATATTCTTCGAGAAGAATTTTAGTATCTTCATCAAGTAATTCGCTTTCATGTTCAACATCATAAACTATAGCCGTATTATTCGTATTCATAACATTTTCTATCGTTTTAACGAGTTGGCTTGGTTGATTGATGAGACTTTCACTCTCTGTACATTGAACATTACCCTTGTCGCTAGTTTGAATATATCCCGTAGAAAGTATATGCCTAATAGATAATCGGATCATTCTTGCAGTTGGATTAGGAGTAAAACCTCCACGTTGTTTCAATTTAGAAAACAAATGTTCGACAGAATCTTGATTACACAATCCTGTTGCAAGTTCAAATCCTTCATACTGACTTGCAAGTATTTTATAAGTTGCAAGAATAGCCCGTATAGTTATAACAAGACCTTCGAAACAAGGAATTTGAACTACGTTTTCCGCTGATTTTGACCATCTTGAGCGCCATTCGATAAAATCTATTAATAGATTTTCAATATCCGGGTTTTTGGAGGATAATGGTCGTTTTCCGCCAAATGTAATATTAAGGCTGTAAGCGTTGCAAGCATCAATAAGATTATTTAAACGCTTTGCAAAGCTGCTCAGCTGTTGCTTCCCACGTAATTGTATTTAATTCTTTTTCATAGCCAGCTGTTTTTATTGCAGCTGCAAAAGTGTGACTAAATAATTGAAAAGCTCTTTTGACATTCATCGCTTCGAAAGTATTTGGACGAATATGTGCTTCTGTTATGTGGGACAGTAAATTTGAGCCTCCTTGTGTAGCATTGTCAATAGACCATGTCATTTCAAAATCAGAATATGATGCGATCACTTTTCCATCGCAATAAATTTTTTCATGTGTTCTAAGGCAACTTGCCAATCTTTTTATCAAATGAGGAAAATCAAAAGATGCGTTATATTTTTTTTCATTATATATAAAAAATGGCCTCATTGTATTAATTCCGAGTTGAGTATAAGCGCTTTGATTACATGTGTCTTGATCGCATGTTACAAGTTGCACATTAGCACCTGTTGCACTCAATCTGTCTAAACATTCTTTCAATAATATTATTATCTCTTCTGCTTTCATGCATTTTCCCGGGAGAAAATATGCTAAAGGCTGTCGCCATGGATGACGCGCATTTAAACTGTCTAGACAAAAGACAAATACGCATTTAGATCTTTCCGATTTTCTTCCTAGAGATCCAAGATCAAGAAGACCTTCTATTTCATCTAGTTTTCGCGAATATTCTTCATAAGATTTTATGGCCATTTCGTCCCATTTTAAGGCACATACTCTTTCCTCCATTGGTATGTGAGAAATCTTTTCCTTCAATTTTTCAAATGCAAAGTCACAAAATCCTGGCCTTATATCATATTCTTCCAGCCATCTTTTAATAGTTCGCTGCCCGGGAAAATTACAACCTGCTTTTCTTAAGCGATAGAAAGCAGCAGCTGAATAATAATACAGTTGCCTTGACAGATTTTTCTCTTCTTCTGTGTACGGTGCATTGGGTATGTGCAACTGCAAATTTATCATCGCCTTCGCAACAGGGTATAAATCTTGTTCATTTATCAATTTTTTTAATATTATCTTTTTCTGTTTATCTTTTTTCGGTGTTTTACGTGTTTGTGGAATATGACGTAAACGATATTTCAATTTTCTTATACAGGGTGATTCAAAATAACCTAATTGTCCTTAAAATGACACATTCTTGAGTCAATTCTAAGACGATTTTTCTTTCGGCAAAATTTCGTCCAACACTTAATTTTTAAATAATTAAAAGAAGTAATTAACTTATGACGGGTCGGATACAAGAGGCAGGCAAGGGTGGCGCGATTCACCGACAGACGCGGGTGCTTACGCGGGGCGCCTGCTGCGATCACCTGATCGCTACAGACATACACATGCGAATACATACATTCCCATTCTCTCTCTCTCTCTGCCTCTCTCCCTCCCTCCCTCACTCTCTCTCTCTCTCTCTCTCTCATTTGCTTACTCACTTTAAGTCATTATTATTCTTATTTAAATTATTATTTACTTTTTATTATTATACATTTTCACTTTAATTATTATTATTATTTTAAATTGTACTGTTTTTTTTTTTTTTTTTACGAAAGAGGGGAAAATGCATTTTATGCATACTTACCGGGCGATCCGGTGAGTTATGTGGGACTCGAGTACCAAGTCGAATTACCAACTCGGTACTCCCTACCCACTAAAAACCCCTTTCTTTCGCGAATTTTCTCTAATACTGTTTATTTGACATCCCGAAATCTGTTTTCACACAACACTAAAGAATAGTTATTATTACCTTGTTCGATGTATTGCTGTAATTCCTTGAGAAATGAATTTTCCGATAGATCGTACTTTCACTCAAATTGAACGTAGATATCACGTTCTAAAGGACAGAGATCCACACTAAATAATTAATCGAAAGTTCTTTTTTCTTTTATAAACTGTATTCTTTTATAAACTTCAACATAATCACATTCATTCACTCACTCGATAAGACGAGAAATTTACCAATGACTCTATCACTAATCACTATCAATCACTGTCGAATAATCACTGTTGGCAATTAAAAACCACTCGATTAAAGAAAGACACGCGCACATACGTTATTACACGACGCGACGACGCGACAACGCGACGATATTTACCCGGCGACAGCAAGCAGTTGTTGGTTATGGTAGGTTACGGTAGGTTAAGGTACTAACAGCGCTGTCGAACGTGAACATGTGTTTGATTGAAGACGCGACAATTTAGCGTATAATATTATTATCATATGATATTTATACATCGTATATTTGTTTTAAAATTAATTAGAATAAATAAATGTTTAATACTTTCACTATTAATGTTAAATATTATTTATTATTAATACTAAATATTATTATTAAATATTCTTAAATATTATTATTAATATTAAATATTTATTTATTATAAATTTGAATAACCGTTTTTTTTCATAATTTTAAGAATTTCTGTCCAGAGAGTCTTTTTTTTTATTTTTGGATTTCGGAACCTATCTTTCCGATCCAAATAACTATTTAAAAATAATTTTGTCGCTTGTGTATTCCATGTAAAATTTTTCGTTACGGAATCTATAATTACATAAAACATGGATAAGATATTTTTTATTTTCCAGCAAGAAGGGAACAATCTACTATATACGAAGTTTGTTTTACTATCAAAGCAGTAATAGAATTGATCTAGAAGAAAATATGTAATGCATATTAAAAAATTGTTATGATAAAGAGCGCTTCGATAGAATTTAGACAGTATGTGTCAGAGAGAAAGAGCGAGAAAGAGAGCGAAAGAGAGAAATGATTTACATACTAGTACAAGTATTTTCAGTAGTTTCATTTACAACTGAAATAAATTCTGGTGCAGTTGTGGCATTCGCAAAATACTGTGACATAAAATTTGCATCTGAAAGGGAATTATCGGTTAACTTAAGTTGTTGAGAGAGAGAGAGAGAGAGAGAGAGAGAGAGAGAGAGAGAGAGAGAGAGAGAGAGAGAGAGAGAGAGAGAGAGAGAGAGCGAGAGCGCGGAGAGAGAGAAGAAAGAGAGAGAGAGAGAGAGAGAGAGAGAGAGAGGAGAGAGAGCGAGAGCGCGGAGAGAGAGAGCGCGAGCGGGAAGAGAGCGAGAGCGGAGATACAAACGGCATATTTTTATACATATATGTATTTACATGATTGTAATTTTGCATGGATCTCTTCTGTATCAGTGATACTATATTGCGCATCACCGATGGTATAATTTACACTATACATTTCTCGTTCACAACTCATTTTCTCAAAAAAATGATTTTACTTTAACCGTGTTTTGACATGTGTCACTTTTCAAATGTGCCGCCATATTGTTTAACAACATGTTGCGCTTAGGTAGCGGAGAAAAAGTTTGATGGAAAAAATGGCGTCCGCTCCCTAAACATGTTGAGTAGCGGTGACTGAGCGAAGTGCGTTCAGCAGACACTCATCCAACAGTTGTGCAACAGTTGTATCTGCTGAACGCGCCCATTAAAAGTATACTTAAATGATGTTGATGCGATGTTTTTTTCTATTGATTGAGCTAGTTCTTCTCTTGCCTCTTGTAGATGAAGCACTTGTTCAATTTTCACGTTTTTATGTACTTCATTATTTTCTACATTACTTTCATTATTTTCATTATTTTCATTATTTTCATTATTATCTACATTAATATAAGACTCGAAAGGAATCGATATATTATCTTCATTACTTACATTCAAATTATATGAAATGGGCACTGCGTTGCGTTTCAATCCTTTTGTGTTTGTGAATGATTCTTCAGAAAAGTGGTCTTCATAATCCCGCACGTCGAAAAGAACTTGCAGACCATTTTTCTAATTTCGTATTTCCTATAAAAAAAACAAAATAAAAGAAAATTTAAAAGTTATAATTACATACTCGTTCAAATATAGTATTCTACACATGTAATTACATTAAAAATTTTTATAATTACAATTTCACTTTTTTTCATGATAAAAAAACAATATTACCAACAAAACCAATATGGAATATTACAAAATATCTATTTTCAAATATAAATAATAGAAACAATATATGATCAGGCGCGCACACACACACACATATACAAGATGTTCCATTTTAATTATGCACCTTGATTAACATCGCAGAAAGTGGTCAGATGAAACAATGTTTTAGATAAAAATTATTGGATTTTAAAGGGGACATAAAATTATTGGATTTTAAAGGGGTCATGATGTTATTGGTTTGGCCTTGAATGAACGTGCCAGTCATATGAAGTTCAACTTCGTTTTTTTAGACGAAACCCTATATTTTTTATTGCCAATTTTTGTAGCTTACATTAAGAGCTTTTCAAAACATTATAATAAATATTTCCATTAAGTGCTTTCCGAGTTGTAATATGTAACTGTTAATTACAAATTACATATTTTTTTCTTACGAACAACTATGTGTTTTCTGTACACCAACTGATTTCTTTCATTATTTTGTACATAAAAGTATTGAGATAAGATCATAGAAAAATGAATATTTTACGAGATATTTTATAGTTTATGTAAAATTAAGAAATCATCATTTCAAGCTTCACAACTCCGAAAGCACTTAATGGAAAGATATTTTATTATAATGTTTTGAAAAGCTCTCGAGGTAAGCTACAAGAATAGACAATGAAAAATAGAGAATTCCGTTTAGAAAAACAAAGTTGAACTCCATATGACCTTCGCACGTCCACTCAAGGTGAAACTAATGACACCCCCTTATGTCCCCCTCAAAACTCAACAATTTTTGTCTAAAACAATTTTTAATCCGACCACGTTAATCAGGGTGTACGATTAAAATAGGACACTCTGTATACACACACGCACATACAGGGTGTTTCAGACCACCCGTACCACCCATTTAAAAACTAGAGTAGTGGTTATTTCAAAAAAGTATAAACATTTTCTTTATAAATCGGGTGCGCTCTATCGAATGGTGATATTTTCAACTTCTGGTTCCGGCCGGAAATAGGAGATTCAGACCGGAAGTGCATTTTTTTAAATGGAACCCCCTATTTTTTTATTACATATTCTTGTGGCTCATCTCGAGAGCTTTCCAAAACACTATAATTAAGTTAGTTTTCATTAAGTACTTTCTGAGTTATGAGGCTTGAAATCATTTCTTAATTTTACATAAAATATCTTGTAAAATATTCATTTTTCGATTATCTTATTTTAATACTTTTACGTACAAAATAATGAGAGGAATCAATTGGTGTAAAGAAAACACATAGTTATTTTTAAGAAAAAAATATGTAATTGTTAATTGTAAATTACATATTTTTTCTTCGAAACAACTATATGTTTTCTTTACACCAATTGATTCCTCTCATTATTTTGTACGTAAAAGTATTAGGTAAGATAATCGAAAAATTAATATTTTACAAGATATTTTACGGTTTATGTAAAATTAAGAAATGATTTCAAGCCTCATAACTCGGAAAGTACTTAATGAAAGCTAACTTAATTATAGTGTTTTGAAAAGCTCTCGAGATAAGCTACAAGAATATGTAATAAAAAATAGGGGTTCCATTTAAAAAAATGCACTTCCGGTCTGAATCTCCTATTTCCGGCCGGAACCAGAAGTTGAAAATATCACCATTCGATAGAGCGTACCCGATTTATAAAGAAAATGTTTTTACTTTTTTGACATAACCACCTCTAGTTTTTAAATGGGTGGTACGGGTGGTCTAAAACACCCTGTATATATATATATATATATATATATATATATATATATATATGTATGTATATAAATAAATAAAGATATACAATGTGTATTACATAAACTGTTACAAAACGATTTTTCGGAATTATTGAAAATAAGGAAGAAATTTTTTTGGCTTTTCTGGCCTGTTGGAATATTTCAAATGACAAACGGAATATTGTCATCAATTTCTTTAAAAAAGACTAAAAAACATGATAACTTAATTTTTTAAATGGAATATAAATTTCTTGCATTTTTAAATAAATCTCTTTTATGACAACATTCTTACTTAAAAAGCTTTTTCATATTTTGCATAGTTAAAGAATTACGAAAAAAATATTATCAATAACTTGAAAAAGAAACCACGCATATTAATACAAAATTATTTATTTTATTTCACAATATATGTTACAAAAAATGTTTTAATAAATATTATTATTTTATTTATAAATTAAGACAAAATAATTACAAAATTAAGAGATCATTTTTTAGTTAATTAAATAACAATTGTTTTACTTCTTTTAAGTGATTGGTGATATCCTATTTGTCATACTCGAGTCATAAGAATTCTACAAAAATTTCCTCGTTATCTTTAATAGTTTCAGAAAAAATATGTGATTATTGTATATATGTATTAAATATATATATATATATATATATATATATATAATATTATACATATTTATATATTATATAAACAACATAAAGACATAAACAACATAACAACTTAAAGATATTAAAAGAAAACGTAAAAAAAAGATTTTTAATATATAATGAAGATAATAATGCAGGCACACATAAACTTTTCTATAAATACTGTTTAAGTATAAAAATGGAAAATACAATAAAAATAAAGAGAAAAGGGGGAGAGAGAAAGGAAGTGTAAAAAAATGTAACAATTATAAAAAAATACAATTTAAATTTATATATTTTATATTTTAATAAAATACATATAAAGTAATAATAGTTCTTAAATGATAGTTCTTATATAATTATTTTTATAACATATAGTATAGTATAGTTCTTTTATAATTTATTTTTATAACAAATATATTTTAAAATTTTAGGTTTCAATTGAAGTAATTTATATTAATGCCTCCGCCTCGATTTTCTCTTCCCCGTCCTCTTCCTCTTCCTCCTCTTCCTCTTCCTTTTCTACCTCGCATCCCGCGCCATCCTCCTCGTCCTTTCAGCACCGTCATTACGGCGGAATTAATAAGGTTACCGAGTTCTTCTTTCTGAAACATAAAATACAAATGTGTGTGTAATACAATAATTAATAAATATAACAGATACATAACAAATGTTAGACATGTATATCAATATATATATATATATATATTGATGTGCATGTCTAACATTATATAAAATCAAAGACATTATATATATGTACATATATATAATGTCTTTTATATAATGTACGATTATAAATTAATATTCTAATAATTTTTCTGCGAGCAACATATAAAATCAAAGACTATATATATGTACATACATATATATATACATATATATATATATATATATATATATATATATATATATATATATATATAAATGTCTTTGATTTTATATGTTGCTCGTAGAAAAATTATTAGAATATTAATTTATAATCGTACATTTACATCGATTAATAACAGAAGTTTTATGAAGATATCTTTCAACTGTAGCGATTTGCAAAATCACATAAATAATCGTATAATTATTTCTTGCATTGTTTGCGTACAATACAAGAAACTTTTATTTATGATTTTGCAAATCGATAGTTTAAAAATATCTGCAAACAATTTATACAAAATATTACATAACAAAAAACACATTAGCTGAGAGAAGAAAGTTTATATTTAATTATATTAAATTATGTAAAATTTTTATAATAATTATATTAATAAAATTTTAATAATTATATTAATTATAAATTTATAATTTTAATTATAAATTTAAAAATATTTTAGAATGTTAATAAAATTTTTATAATAAATAAAACTATAAAAAAAGAATTATAAAAATTATTTTGAAGAATGCTTTCTTTCTTTACATTAACAGCTAAAATAATTATATAACATAAATTATATTAGTTAATCGGAAAAAGATAATGAAATACGTGATTTAACGTAAAAATGTTATTTAAAAGAACTGTTTCGCGTGTTCTCTAATACTGATGTACATAAAATACAATTCTAATTAAAATTTAATATTTTTTATATAAAATAGTATACTTACACTTAATGTTATTATTGCTGATGCCGGTGTCGGTATTATAGCTGATGCTGAGGCCGATACCACCTGAGCCGACGCTGAAGCCGACGCTGGGGCCGACGCTGATGTCGATGCTGGGACTGACGCTGATGTCGACGCTAAAGCCGACGCTGGAGCTGACGCTGAAGCCGACGCTGGAGCCGACGCTGGAGCCGACGCTGAGGCCGACGCTGGGGCCGACGCTGGAGCCGACGCTGGAGCCGACGCTGGAGCCGGCACTGGAGCCGATGCTGGTGACAGAGTCGAGGCTAGGGCTTCGTCAAATGATGTAATTGTACACATTTCCTAAAAAAATTTAAAAAATTAAATATAAATATGTAAATATAAATATAATATATAAATACAATGAGATATGTAAATTATTAAAACAAACACACAAATAATGCTAGCTATTGGAAAAAGAAAAAGAAATAAATAGAGAGCGAACGAGATGTATTGTTAAAGTTTCGAGACACTCGCGGCAAAAAAGATGCTGAAAAAACAAAAGTATCATCGAAACTTATTCACTCGGCCGAAAAATAAGGAGATGAGGATAAGACAATAAATAAACAAGAATGTATAAGCAATATAAGCGAAATATACTGTGTTTAGAAATTTCCAATTCTTTACATTATAACATTACATTCTAACATTATTTTTATTGTATCGCGAGTATTCAATTTCTTAGGCAAGCAAATCTGAAAGCTTATTATCGAAAAATAAAAGAAACAAGATAGATTTTATAGTTGTTTTTTTTTCATTCGTTCTCATTTTTATCTCACTCGCTTTCTCTTTTAACGATATTAATCAAATTTAAATAAAAACTACACATATATTGAAATATTATAACAATAACTCTCGTGCCGAACATCGTTAGTCGATCGCGCTTTTATAAAGAATTTTGAGTCGTATCGTGAGTATTTCGATATTACGCGGTTTTCTAATATATTGTCTCATTGAAATATTAGTATTTCACCGATATTGAATAAAAAAAATGTGATTAAATTACGATATTGAATGATAGAGCACACGCGGTGCAAATATATAATTTCTTTAATATATAATTACAAAATATCTTTTAGATATATTGTACTTACCATTATCAGACGCAATCTCACAAAATTTATATTTGCACAAGAAATTGATTCGACGGCTCAGCTAACACGTGGCTCGCGGCTCGCGGCTCGCGGCTCGTGGCTCGTGGCTCGTGGCTCGTCGAACACTGATGCCGGCCAGCCAGTCTCGAGTCTCGACCAGTGATGCCAGAATGCCCACGCGAGCACCAGCAAATTATTTCACATAGAGTATAGCTCGACGTTCCTCGACGCCCCTCGACACTCGACCCTCGACTGTTCCACAGGAACGTCGAGCTATACTCTATGTGAAATAATTTGCTGGTGCTCGCGTGGGCATTCTGGCATTACTGGTCTCGACTGTCTCGAGACGCTGCCCGCTACCAGCACATGTTAAACGATGTAAAGGAAATAGCGCACACAAAGAAATAGCTGTGTCCGTATGCGCCTGGCTCGTGTCGCACGGCTCTTTCTTTGTGTGCGCTATCTTCTTTACATCGTTTAACATGTGCTGGTACCGGCCAGCGTCTCGAGACTGTTATCTTTGGTATCGGATATCGCGCGCGCATGTCGCGTGTCGCTATAGGATTACGATTTTCCAATACACTTACAATCAAATGAATCCAAGCATGAGCGATAAGCCAGCCACAAAATAAACACAAATCTTGCATTTATTTTAAATCATACTTTGTAAAATTAGAAAGAATTTTCTGTAATAAATATGTGTTAATGAATATTGACTTATCCATTCTGTTGTACAATGTACATTAAAAAAATATCTATATAATTTATATAATATATATCATTAATATTGTCATAAAATATTTAAAAATTGAACATATTCACGCGATACACATACACAGAATATATATAAAATATATATGTAAAATATATATAAAATTAATCCATTGAAAGTTATGTGCTCTTATTAATTTATTTATTTAATAGTAAATTTAATTTTAAAAAATAAAAATAAAAAAAAATTATTCTTGATATTAATGGCAAATAAATTGACAAAACTAATGAATAAATACATTATTTTTTTAGAATAAAAAAGTAAAATAGTCTTGTGTGAATATATTTAATCCAAATTACATATAATAATATTACATTATTTACTTTTCAATTAATATAATAATTAATATAATGTTGCAATGGTGCCAAATATTTCGTACAAAACAAACTTAAAAAACTATATACCACGATTTACACATATAAATGTATGAATAAATGTTTGACATATATGTAATTATATATCACAAAATAAAAAATTAAATATTAAATATTAAATATATTGAATTAAATATTAATATATAAAAAAGAATATAAAACTCTTTTCCATATAAAATATAAAACTGAAACTACATAATTTTCTGATAGTGAATGCGATTGTAAAACAAGATCAATACAAATAAAAATACACATATAAAATGCGGCTGAATTTATATAATTATATATGAATTTATATAATTTATATAATTATATATGATATCAAAACTTACCACTGTTACGTATCCATAAATGATGTCTTTTATCCGTTTGCAGTGGGAATCTATATAAACGTTTTCCTTGAGATCTTGAGCTCGTACAGTCTTTATACATACAATTATCGTAAAAATTATCTACGCGACACTAATTTGACATTCTTATTTTTAAACTTTTCTTACTTCTTAGTATTGTTAGTTCTTATAATAAAATTCTATTCTATTCTATATTAAAACACTAAAATTTTTGCACTTATGCAAATCAAAAACTTACACTACACACTTTACACACAACACAAAAAATCCTTCACATAATCGCGTGTAAAATCCTTTATGGATAATAACCGCGAAGCACGAAAACAAATCTTCTCTCGCGAGATCGCTAAGAAGACAGCGAGCGTGCGTTGATACCAGCGATGCCAGAAAGAGGACGCAGCAGCAGAGAGAACCATGTATATGTGCAGCACAAAGCGCTTTTCGCACACATGTTCGCTCGATCATATGCGTGTGAGTCTCGTCTTATTTCTGATAAGATCTGCTAGTTTGAGAGAGAGAAAGAGAGATTTATGTATTTGTTTCATCTGTGATTGCAATCTTTACGTCATGCTTATGTGAATGCCAACTAAAATATATATACATGTACATAAAGTTATTTAGTTATTTACTTAAAATATTATGAATTTTTTAAACGTTCTACGTTAATATATATATTTGTTAAATATAAATTATTTAATATAATAACTTTCTTTGAAATATGTTGTTGCATAATAATATTTACTTTTCTATGCTGTTTTTGAAGAAATAATTTATACACACTAATTTCATTTAGTAGTATATTTTTAGTTTTCAAGATAGATAATTTTTCTATTCATGGGTAATGATGGGATGATGTGGCCACATCCCATCTTTAAAATTATACAGGACAAGTAGGCTACCGTGGGGGTTTTAGTGGGTAAGAATCCCACACTACCCTCGATTTCCTTCCTTGGAATCGAGGGTGTCTTTGGAAGATTTCCCCCACGTAAAAAAAAAAAAAAAAAAAAATTTAAAAATTTAATGACCAGTTTAAAAGGCAAATTTGTTTATATATATTTTATATATAAATTTATATATATATATATATATATATATATATATATATATATTAACAAATTTGCCTTTTAAACTGTTCATTAAATTTTTAGATCGATTATTGTACATTTACTTTTATAAATAATATTAAATAACACACATAAATATATATATTTCTAATGATACTTACTGTATTGCTTATTATACAATAACTATATTTAGTATAATTTAAATGTAAATATAATTTAAATATCCTTTTTTGTAAAATATAATCACATTTATAAATGTATGTAATAATATACCATAAACTTGTCACGGTCGATTTCCGCTGAAATCGCCTTCGGATAGACGAGTCGGGATCAGAGTCCGGTTGTCGCAGAAAGAAAAGCGAGAGCGTGTGTAAATGTCAAAAAACAATAGATATTTATTAGAATTTGTATAATGTATGTATGTGTGTGTTACAAGTGTGAACGTCTGGGGTTGTTCGTGACGTATGAGAATAATGTTCGAAATACGTGGTGTATATATGAATGCGAAAAGCGCGTGGTGTTGTGTCGCACGGTATAAATGTGTTTGTATGCAATAAAGGCGTGGTTCGAAACGCAGAGAGAGTTTTATATAGTTCGCTCGTATGCAATAAATGCGTTGTTCGGAAATGCAGCGAGAATTTATTATAATACGCTAATAGCGTCGTTTTTAGAATGCAAGACGCTTCGTGTATCGCGCGTGTTTACAATCGCGTCGGTTCAATGCTCGATTGACGTAGCGCGTCTAGTTTTTCAGTACGTGCGTCTGGGCGGTCGGTCTAGCCCCGTTTTTCTGGACGTGTTATCGCAGACGGATGATTCCGTGAATCGGCTGGTTGTTTCGTAAAAGCCTATTTCACGTTAAAGTGGAAATAATTCCCGGTATAACTGGAAGTTTTCTCGGGAGCGCCGTGCCGACGAGAATGCTCGTCCGAGGTAGCTCTCCACTCTACCTCGCGATTAAATGCACCAGCGTTAGGCGGTCGGATGTTGGACCGATTATCGAGATCCCTCGATCGAACCGGAGTGCGCTCTGGTTCACTTATACGGTCAGAAAGTGTCTAGAAGGATAAGCCGAATCAAGTATCGAGAGAGCTCGAAGGAGGAAGAGTTCACTTTACCTCCGTGACTTGAAGCTGGGCTAGTTTTGTAGGAGCGGTCTAGGTTTCCTGGTGTGCTTCACCTGAGCGAGCGGACTAGGAAAAAGGGTGCTTAATTCGCCGAATGCTGCCTTTTTATACCGGTTAATTACCCGCGTCGGCGCGCGGCGGAATTACCCCTTCCGAACGGGTTTCGGGAAGCGGTACGGTCGGGCCCGCTCGGAGGGGTTCGGGAGATGCGCCGAACGCGGGTTTTCGCCGGTCGGCGGTTCGGGCCGCATCGGCGACGCTCGGTGGTTTTCGGCTAACGGATAAAAGCCGTTTTCGGTGGTTTAAAAAATGTGGGCGCACCGCGCCCCTGCCTCTGCCCGGCGGGTGTTCTGCCGGGCGGCAGCTTCCGGCGGATCGCATGCCGGGAAACGATGCATCTCAAGGGGGTGCACGGGGTGCATCGTTACAAACTTTAAAAATAGTGAAACAAAAAAAAACCGATTTCGAACCCTGATCCGCGTCGTGAGATACCGAACGCTTTAACACTTAGCCACCACGCACTATTAATGTCAGCTTCAATAATTTCGGTACTTATGTTATATTTACATAAGATGTGTTAATATTTTTCTAAATTAAAATTATCATTTGGTACCGCTCTTTTTATGATTAATATACTTTTAGTTTTAAGAATGAAAAAGGGAAAAACAATTTTTAATACAGATGTCTTGTATTATATTAAAAAGATGTATATTTTATTGTGCATAACATTTAAGATTACAAAAACATATTATACAGAAGTTATCTGAAATTATTAATCTGAAAAATTGTCTTTATTCTACAATCGTCTTAAATAAAATTCAATTTACTGAGAAGTTTATATAATTTATTTTTTCTGTTTTCATATCTCGAGAATAGCATATATTCTACACACATACATATATTTATATAAACATAAACTTATTTCATTAATAGCATTGACGTTTATAATATATGCTTGAATGAAAAAGATCGCGCAGCTAAAAAAAATACATTAATTTATATCTATATGCGGAACTATTTTTCATGTACAAATTGTGGATGTAGCACGGACATAAACCAACCAACTGTTTTACCGGCACCTAAAAGTGGATGTGGCCATGTAGTTCCAGGCGGCGTAAAATGGATGTACGCACCGCTAGTGCACGGCGTAGGGAAAGCGTTCCCTGAAAAATGGCAGCGTGGCCCCTCTCAGGCTTCTCTCTGATACATATATATATATAGCGATATTGTACGCGACCGCGCCACCGCGACCACGCGACATACGACATATATGCCTGTTTATAGGTTAGAAAGGTGCGATTCCAATAACGTGATAGGGCTCGTTCCCACTGAGCGCGTCACGCGTCGCGTCAACCAGCGTGAGCCAATCAAAACATCCCATTGTAATAACATGTTTTCCGTGTTATTACAATGAGATGTTTTGATTGGCTCACGCTGGTTGACGCGACGCGTGACGCGCTCAGTGGGAACGAGCCCATAAACGTGATCAATGTGATTGATGTGATTCTAGTGCGATAAATATAAGAAAAATATTTTTGTTCAGTCATGCCACGTTGTATTGCCCCAGGTTGTACCTCTGGTTATGACTCGAATAAAGAGAAAGTTCATTTTTTTAATGTGCCTAACAATGAGAATAGTGTAAAAGAATGGCAAGCAGCATTAAAAAGAAAAAATTTTATTCTGAAAGTACAGCAAATTTTTACGAATGGCTTAATGATTTATTTGATGCGTTAAATAGAAATAAATCTTTTGAAGGAGTGATATGTGAAAATAAGGATTTCAAAGTAAGTTTAATTTGTAAATATTACTTAATAGCATTTTGTCATTTATATAGCTATCATTATGATCCTTTTTCTGCTAGCTTTTAGAACATTCTCTCCAAAAATTGAATACTTGGGAAGAATACGTCAATCATGATATTATTTCAGAAAAGCATTTTTTAACAAAGCAGACTGCAGAAGGCCTCCGAGTCACAATACAATCAACACTTGATATTGTAAAATATTTGACAACAACTGTTGGCTTTCCTTATGTATTAACAGGGCGTTTAAATCAGGACGGAATCGAGGTTTGAATAAATCAAACTTTATACATGAATAAGTATATATATATATATATATATATATATATATATATATATATATATTGTTGCGCCCGCGGAACGATATTTATCGAACGCGCGCAACACAACCGATCGGCACACGCTAATTTCGCGGCACCCGCGCACTCGTAAATAAAGACACGCTTTAAATAATTAAGAGAACTTTAATAGCAGAACACAGAACTCAGAGAACACACAATAACGATATTAATAAGCCGCGGATCGAAACGCGTCCGCACAGCCCGACAGTTGGCTCAAGACTCCAATATGGTGCCGGAAAACAACAACACGCCGGTTGTTAATAAACAACCCTCCTAGCGATGATGTCCGGGAGATCACAGGAAAGTAGGCGCTCAGGGATCGATAATCCAGAGATGCAACACTGTCCCCCGTCTTCCAAGATTGTCGTCCCGACAATCAGAAACAGAGGGTGATCCAACGCTGACTTAGAACTTTATGCTCCGATGTCGATTTTAGGATAACAACGAATTTCCTTGTTCTACCCTGGGCTCCTGCCGCAGGTTACCGAACAATTCGCTATAGGATCCACTCGCACATCCGCACAAGTTTCTGCCGACTCAGGGCACCGACGAATCCTCTTGCTCTACCTTGGACTGCTGTCACAGGTGGGCGTATCCCGATTGGACACGTAACGATTCGACACCGCTCGATTGGACACGCATTATTGGACACGTTTTATTGGACACCGCTCGATTGGACACCGCACGATTCAACACTGCACGATTCGACACTGCACGATTGGACACGCACATTGCACGATTGGACACGGCAGCATTGGACACTGCACGATTGGACACGTACATTGCACGATTGGACACGGCAGCATTGGACACCGCACGATTGGACACCGCACGATTCGACACGCACGATTCGACACCGCACGATTCGACACCGCACGATTCGACACCGCACGATTCGACACTGCACATTTGGACATGTATGCACCCCGCCGGTAGGGGTGCCTACGATAGGGTGCAATTTTCCACGCGAAGCGAGGTTCCACTTTCCAACTTTTCACGCGAAGCGAGGGGGACGGAGTAGGTGCGGAAGGGAGGCCAAAGGCCCCCCTTGCACCCCCCCGTGTGTGTGTGTCTGCTCCATGCTCTTTGTGCGGTGTCGAATCGTGCGGTGTCGAATCGTGCGGTGTCGAATCGTGCGGTGTCGAATCGTGCGGTGTCGAATCGTGCGGTGTCGAATCGTGCGGTGTCGAATCGTGCGGTGTCGAATCGTGCGGTGTCGAATCGTGCGGTGTCGAATCGTGCGGTGTCGAATCGTGCGGTGTCGAATCGTACGGTGTCCAATCGTGCGGTGTCCAACCGTGCGGTGTCCAACCGTGCGGTGTCGAATCGTGCGGTGTCGAATCGTGCGTGTCGAATCGTGCGGTGTCCAATCGTGCGGTGTCCAATCGTGCGGTGTCCAATGCTGCCGTGTCCAATCGTGCAGTGTCCAATGCTGCCGTGTCCAATCGTGCAATGTGCGTGTCCAATCGTGCAGTGTCGAATCGTGCGGTGTCGAATCGTGCGGTGTCCAATCGAGCGGTGTCCAATAAAACGTGTCCAATAATGCGTGTCCAATCGAGCGGTGTCGAATAGTTACGTGTCCAAAAGGAGGTCACCCGTCACAGGTTACCGAGCGATTTCGCTTTCACGATCCCAGCCGATCGTCAGCCTCTTGAATCGTCGACTCCAGGGCTTCGACGAACCATTCTGCTCTACCCTGGGCTCCCGCCACAGGTTACCGAGCGATTCGCTATCTCGAACCCAGTCGACCTTCTAGTCCCTCTCGATACGATTCAATCTTCCTGCGACCTTGGAAATCTTTAGACAAGGGGGGGGGTATTTTCTGTGGACCCATCGTCCTACGTGGACTCCCCAAGTTCCTGCCTCGGTATTTACCCTACGACCCGCGGGAAAACCACGGATCAAAAACCGCGGGTAAGGCAGTCTTCTTAAAGAAACGATTCCTCCCAAAAGATGGTTCAGCTCGTTGTTCAGTTAATCGAGTTAATCAGCAGATCGAGGGCTCTAGAAAAGAAATTTACTTTTTTTATCCTTTCTAACAATAAAATTTCCCCCGAACTTCTTAAAGAAAAAACTAATAACAATAGATAGAAATTTTCCGGGCTCCAATCTACTCTAACAATTCTAAGCTCTCAAGAAAAGGAGCCAATCTATCCGCATGTACCACCTTTTTCTTGTGTCTAAGAGTTCTTTGAATACAATAAACCACATCATTAAATTTCTTCACTACCGAATAAGGGCCCTCCCAATTGCTCTGCAATTTTTGAGCCTTCCCTTTACTTCTACGAGGATTAAACAACCAGACTCTGTCCCCCTCTTTGAAAAGAACTCTTCTAACTTTCCGTATCGGGCTTTCATCTGAGAAGACTTCAAAACCATACGTTCCCTAACACAGGAATGAATCTCCTCTAATTTCTCTTTTAATTTTTCTACATAATTTCCCCCTGGAGGCAATCTCTCTTCATAAAATCTAGGACTTCCTTTCAACAAATCCACAGGCAGTCTAAGTTCTCGAGCAAAGTACAATTCTGCAGGAGTCACTCCTGCAGTTTCATGCTTCGAAGATCTGTAAGCTACGAGAAACATAGGAAACCACTGATCCCAATCTCTGGTTCTCAGAGATGTATTTCGCCAAATAATTAATTATCGTCTGATGCTGACGTTCTACTTGGCCATCAGACTGAGGATGAAGAGCAGTAGTTCTTGTCTTCTTGATTCCGAGCAGTCGCATCAATCCTGAAAATAACTGCGACTCGAAATTCTTTCCCTGATCTGTATGAATTTCAATAGGCACCCCGTGTCTGGAAACAAACTGATTAACAACAACCTCAGCCACTGTCTTAGCTCTAATATTTTTCACAGAGAAAGCCTCCACCCACTTCGTAAAACAATCAACTATGACAAGTAGATATTTATTCCCTGACTTAGTCAACGGAAGAGGACCAAGGATATCCATCTGAACCCTTTCCATCGAAACTTCAACGTTGTAAATTTGTAAAGGAGACTTCCCTTTTCCCAAGGGACCTTTCTTCGAAACACAAATTTTACACGTCCTGCACCATCTCTCCACGTTCTGTTTACAGCTAGCCCAGAAGAATCTTTTTCGGATCTTTTCCAGAGTTTTATTTACTCCAAAATGCCCTCCCGACGGAGAATCGTGCGCTTCCTCCAAAATTTCTTTAACTCGATCACGAGGAACTATCAGTTGAAGAAAACTAGTTCTAATATTCGGAGCTTCCCATCTCTTATAAAGAACTCCATCCTTAAGGACCAGAGAATCCCAGTAAGACCAATAAATCTGTGCTGAATCATCTCCAACAGGAACCTCTGAATGCAAAGGCCTCTTTCCTGCTTCTTTCCCTTGCAAAATAAACGAAATACTTGAATCCTTTCGTTGTGCTTCACGCCATCCCTCAAGATCTTCGCCTTCTAACACAATGCGAGCAACCATCTTTCCGGTCTCTTCTGTGCTCTTCCTTTCGACCTTAGCACAATATGCACAACCGTTTGTCTCACAAAACCGTCTCAATAATCCATCGGCATTTTTATGAGACTTTCCCTTTCGATGTACTATTTCAAAATCAAATTCTTGTAATCTTTCCAGCCAACGAGCCAATTGTCATTCTAGGTCCTTGAAAGACATCAACCACTTTAAAGACATATGATCGGTACGAATCGTAAACTTACGACCTAGAAGATAATGACGAAAAGATTTTAAAGAATCAATTACCACTAACAATTCCCGACGGGTAACACAATAATTTCGCTCGGCCTTACTTAGTACTTTACTAAAATAAGCAATTACTTTTTCTTTCCCCATTTGTTCCTGGGATAATATCGCACCGATACCGATATTAGATGCATCCGTATCTAAAATGAATCCATCTTCCCCCTTAGGAAAAGATAACACTGGAGAAGAGGTTAACATAAATTTCAATTTTTCAAAAGCATTTTGGCATTCACTTCCCCAAACGAATTTAAACTAATTTTCCGTTAATGTGTACAGGGGTTTTGCCAAAGAAGAAAATCCTTTCACAAATTTCCGATAATACGAACAAAACCTGAGAAAACTCCGCAATTGTTTCCTCGTATGGGGCGTCGGCCAATCTCTCACGGCAGCAATCTTTTCCGGGTCCGTAATAATGCCCTCCTCAGAAATTATATGTCCCAAATATTTAACCTTATTTTGAAAGAAACTACATTTTTTTGGATTAATTTTTAAATTAACTTCTCTGAATCGCGAAAATACCATCTTTAAATTTTCTAACATTTCATCAAAACTTTTTCCATTAAACGCTCAAATGTAGCAGGAGCGTTACATAAGCCGAACGGCATTACCGTAAATTGCCAAAGACCTCTGCCGATAGAGAAAGCCGTCTTCTCTTTGTCCTCAGGTCGAACTTTTAATTGCCAATATCCACTCTTTAGATCAAGCGTAGAAAACCAAGAATTACCTGATAGCTGGTCTAAAATGTCGTCAATTCTGGGAAGAGGGTACGAATCCTTTACCGTCACATTGTTCAATTTCCGGTAATCCACACAAAATCTCAAAGTACCATCCTTTTTCCTCACCATAACAGCCGGAGAAACCCAGGGACTCTGCGATTCCTCAATAACTCCTTGCGTCCTCATATCCTCAAGAATTTTATCCACCTCTTTTCTCATCTGCATTGGAATTCGACGAGGCACCTGCTTTATGGGGGAAGAGTCTTTTACATTGATAACATGTTCTACAACATCACAATTACCTGCCATGATCTCCTCAGAAAACACATCATGAAAATTATTCAAGAAGTCAGCAAAAATTTTCCTTTGAGTAATTTCCAAATTCACAGAATTATTCTCAAAAAGTTCTTTCAAGATAGATGGAACTATAGGAGAATCTTCAATTCGAGAACAATTAAAAATTTCCTTTTCACTCAATCCCGATTCATTGAATTCTCGATCAAAAATATTTTGCAAACCAATCCTTCGAAGAAAATCAGCTCCCAATAAACAATCATCATTTATTTTGGCAACAAACATGGGAATCAGAATAGAATGTTTTCCAATTTCTACTTTAATCTCAACCTGAAATTCGACTAATACCTTTTCCCCCGTCGGGTACCTCAAATTACAATTTCTAATACGAATTTTTTCCATACTTTTATTTACCAACTTTTTATTTAAGACTGAAATATCGGAGCCCGTATCTATCTTAAAAGAACACTTTTTATTATTTACTTTTCCAACATAATAAAAATTATCTTGTTCAATTCTACAAATGCTTAAATCTACAAATCGATTAACAATCGGGGCTTCCCGCGTGTAAGTCGAGTTCACCCCGCGCAGCTCGACTAAACCGCGTTTCCCCTTTCCTCAGGACATTCTGCGCGGAAATGTCCCGTTTTCCCACATGTCCAGCATTCCTTCCCCTTTGGGGAAGAATTATTTCTTCGCCATCTCCTTCCCGAAGGATTTTCTCTCCTCTTTTCTTCATTTTCTCCCTTCTCTTTTTCTTTTCGCGCGTCGTTCCTCTTCGCCTTTTGATAAATTCCCTTCTCAGAATTTCTATTAAATCTCCCAAAATTTTCCTTTTTTCTATCAAAACTCTCCCCTTGAATAATTTTAACCGCCTTCGCTCTCTCAACAGCCAAATTCAGTGAGATTATTCCCTCTAATTGTAGAGTCCTCCTCAAAAAGTTATCCGAAAGAGCCGAAACAAATTGTGCGCACGCAATTTTGTCTCTTACCGCGAAAGAACACTCCGGATAAGCTAATCGCGACAATCTCTCTAACTCGGCACCGAAAGAAGCCAAATCTTCCCCGAATTTTTGTTTGCGATTCGTGAAAAGGAAATAGTAATTCTGCGTCAAATTTCCCTCTCCAAAAAGAAGTTCAAGTTTTGATTTCAGTTCCGAGAAACTCCAACTTTCGAAATTCTCCACGTTTTCCAAGACCGTACGCGCTTTTCCCCTGAGACTCGCGGCCAAAGCAATCGTTTTTGTCGCATCATCCCAATTATTTGCGCGCGCGATCAAAAGAAATTGGGAGAGGAACTCCCGCAGCGGAACTTTTCCATCAAAAATATCGGGCTTCAATTTGAAGCCCGTTCTCGCACGAAAATCATTATTCGAAACATCCCGCAAGCCCTATTATTGGAAGGACTTAGCTGTAGCTGAGACCGGCTCCCCCGCAGAAGCTGCAGCTCCTCATCTTGCCGGCGAAGCGTTGCGGCGATTTCTTCTTCTCGCCGCGCCTGGTCCTCGCGCATACGCCGCATCTCAAGCAGAACGGTCTGCAGAGCCGTCGACTCCGTTGCTGCCGTCTCCGACGCCGCCGACTCCGACGCTCTCGTTTCCGTCGCTCTCGGCTCCGACGGCGGCTCGGATTGCTCGCGCCTCCTCCTCTTTGCAGCTAGCGTTGCCATCGCACAGAGAAAACACTGCGTGTCCGTTTATCCCGGACGAGCCCTCAAAATGTTGCGCCCGCGGAACGATATTTATCGAACGCGTGCGACACAACCGATCGGCACACGCTAATTTCGCGGCACCCGCGCACTCGTAAATAAAGACACGGTTTGAATAATTAAGAGAACTTTAATAGCAGAACACAGAACTCAGAGAACACACAATAACGATATAAATAAGCCGCGGATCGAAACGCGTCCGCACAGCCCGACAGTTGGCTCAAGACTCCAATATGGTGCCGGAAAACAACAACACGCCGGTTGTTAATAAACAACCCTCCTAGCGATGATGTTCGGGAGATCACAGGAAAGTAGACGCTCAGGGATCGATAATCCAGAGATGCAACAATATATATATATATATATATATATATATATATATATATATATATATATATATCGGGGGTGAGCCATTTTAATTAACGCACGCAATTATTTCGGAAACAAAGCATTTTAGAGAAAAATGTTTCAGACAAAAGTTTTATGGTTTCGAGGGGGCCATAAGATGGTACCATTGGTTTGACCTTGAAGAGTCATTTGAAGGTCACGTGAAGGTCACTTCAATTTTTTTAAATGGAACACCCCATATATTTTTGCACATTCTTGTAGCTTATCTCAAGAGCTTTCCAAAACACTATAATTAAGTACCTTTTCGTTAAGTACTTTTTGAGTTATGAGGCTTGAAATAATTTCTTAATTTTACATAAACCGTAAAATATCATGTAAAATATTCATTTTTCGATTATCTTACCTTAATACTTTTACGTACAAAATAATGAGAGGAATCAATTGGTGTAAAGAAAACACAGTTGTTTTGAAGAAAAAATATGTAATTTGCAATTAACAATTCCATATTTTTTCTTAAAAACAACTATGTGTTTTCTTTACACCAATTGATTCCTCTCATTATTTTGTATATAAAAGTATTAAGGTAAGATAATCGAAAAATGAATATTTTACAAAATATTTTACGATTTATGTAAAATTAAGAAATTATTTCAAGCCTCATAACTCAAAAAGTACTTAACGAAAAGGTACTTAATTATAGTGTTTTGGAAAGCTCTCGAGATAAGCTACAAGAATGTGCAAAAATATATAGGGTATTCCATTTAAAAAAATTGAAATGACCTTCACGTGACCTTCAAATGACTCTTCAAGGTCAAACCAATGGTACCATCTTATGGCCCCCTCGAAACCATAAAACTTTTGTCTGAAACATTTTTCTCTAAAATGCTTTGTTTCCGAAATAATTGCGTGCGTTAATTAAAATGGCTCACCCTGTATACAGGGTGACCCATTTTAACTTAGGCAGCCAAATAACTCGAAAACTAAGCCCAGCAAACAAAAATGTTTCAGACAAAAGTTGTATGGTTTCGAGGGGGCCATAAGATGGTACCATTGGTTTGACCTTGAAGAGTCATTTGAAGGTCACGTGAAAGTCACTTCAATTTTTTTAAATGGGACACCCTATATATTTTTGCACATTCTTGTAGCTTATCTCGAGAGCTTTCCAAAACACTATAATTAACTACCTTTTCGTTAAGTACTTTTTGAGTTATGAGGCTTGAAATAATTTCTTTATTTTACATAAACCGTAAAATATCTTGTAAAATATTCATTTTTCGATTATCTTACCTTAATACTTTTATGTACAAAATAATGAAAGGAATCAATTGGTGTAAAGAAAACACATAGTTATTTTTAAGAAAAAATATGGAATTGTTAATTGCAAATTACATATTTTTTCTTCAAAACAACTATGTGTTTTCTTTACACCAATTGATTCCTCTCATTATTTTGTACGTAAAAGTATTAAGGTAAGATAATCGAAAAATGAATATTTTACAAGATATTTTACGGTTTATGTAAAATAAAGAAATTATTTCAAGCCTCATAACTCAAAAAGTACTTAACGAAAAGGTACTTAGTTATAGTGTTTTGGAAAGCTCTCGAGATAAGCTACAAGAATGTGCAAAAATATATAGGGTGTTCCATTTAAAAAAATTGAAGTGACTTTCACGTGACCTTCAAATGACTCTTCAAGGTCAAACCAATGGTACCATCTTATGGCCCCCTCGAAACCATACAACTTTTGTCTGAAACATTTTTGTTTGCTGGGCTTAGTTTTCGAGTTATTTGGCTGCCTAAGTTAAAATGGGTCACCCTGTATATGTATATACTCATTCATGTATAATAATAATGTGTAGTTACAATAAAGTAATGAATAGTGCATATAGTTGTGTATATAGTGTATATAGTGTATATAGAGTATATAATGTATATATGTACATAATTCTATAATGTATATTCTAATTTTCGATGAATTTAGGCCCATATTTCTAGTTAGATCTCTAGTTAGATTTTTTATTAGTGTCTCTTAATTGCATTCCAGCGTTTCTTTGGTAGCATAAGGCAAGCAGCGGGATCAAATGATCATCCCGCAACTCCCACCTTCCTTCAATTGTATAAAATCCTAAGTACATTTGCTGTACTTAAACCACCACAATATGGAAATTGTTCACTTTCTGATGAACCATGTGAACCTTTGATTTCTATCCCTGATGTAAAAGCTATATCAAAATTCCTTATTAGACAAAACATCCTTTTTAAAACTTAAGGAAAAACTGGATCGTGTTGTTGATAACAACAATAACTGGAATTTCGATTTTGTATTTAGTGACCATAATTATTGTCCTCCTGACATTATTGATTGCGTTGTTTATTGCGCAACAGGATATTTATGCAATCACTTTCTAAACACGATAACATGTACTACATGTAAAGACTCGTTGTTAAATTCTGTAACACATAGTTTTTTCTTATTTCCTGCAGCTGCATTGGCAAATATAAAAACAGATGGACACTTTAAACATCCAAATTTGAAATTGTATAATTTCATACAATATTTAGAAACTTTGTTTTCTAAATATTGCAAATGTACCAATGTATACGATTTAATTATAAATAATATTTATGTAGAGGATATCCTTCCCATGTAAAGAGCACGGCGATATTATTCTATCGCACATAATTGAATATTATGTTAGTATGCGCATGCGTCAATATACTCAAAAAATTAATCACGAGCAGAAAAAAAATGAATTTTTATGTTAAAAAATCGGCTAAACATTATAAAACGTAAATAAAACAATATTATTAATATAAAAAAATTTATTTCTTACTTTATCCTATATTACATTTCATTGAACATATATGGAACAAAATATTTGTTATTTTTTTCTTATTTATGTGCCCAGATAGCATAAAAAGTTTGAAAAAATTCATTAATTCTATCTTTATCGTTCGTTATATACGGAAGAAAGATAGAGTGACACGTTTATAGTCATTTATAATACGTAAGCGTCCAAAGCGAACGCAATCTTTTTCGACATGCTATATATATTAACTGGTATGAATGTTGCCAGCGCCACACGGTCACGACGTGGACACTAGAAGCTTTCGTATGCCGGGGGCTGATATGAACCTCCATACCTCCATGTGATCTCTATCTCCACGGTGGATGTTCAATGGATCTCTAATAGAAATCCATTATCAGAAATCATTATTAGAAATCATTAATTCATTTAATCATTAATATTATCTCCATAATTAATCATTAATATTATCTCCACGGTAGATGTCGTTTGTAAATTCATCATGGATATCCATTAGACGTCGGTTGGATGTATGATAGATGTGTACACATTTCTCTTAACATAAATAATTTTTATTAATTATTTTTCCTAGTATTGGTAAATATTATTTTTTGTTACTTTATCTTATATCTCACTAATAATTATAGTTAGTGGAAGTAAAATTTCACTGTAAAATCAGTAATCGCGCTAGTTTGTTCGTTTATCGCTATGATGCGCTCTTTTTCTCGTACTTGAGTTTTAGACATGAGAATTATATAAAGCTTGCAAAAGGCGACAGATAAAATTAAAAGTATTACTTCGATCTAATTTCTGATACAGTTTCAATAGAGGAACTTCAGATATTAAATCGATTTTATAAGTCGGACAAGTAAATGTCCGGCCAATAAACGAAACTGATCCGTTCATTATCTATTTGAAATGCACGTTCAATACGCACCTAAATACAAATAAAATTTTTAATTTCATACGAAGTAAATAAATTATAATCTAATATTATTAATTAAAACAGTCAATATTACTAATACTTTTAGTGAAATATGATTACAGAGTGTGTATGAATGCATTAGTTTATTAATTTCATGAGAAAGCAAACGTTTAATAAATAAAAGAAGAAAACGTATTTTATTTTAAACGGCTTTTAAACACTTTTTTTATCAGAAAAGAAACGTATCTCTTAACGTTTTTGAAATAGACATTTTAACCAATCAGAAACGTTTTCAAGAGTCGGTTATGAAACGTTTCAAAGAAATTTGTGAGATATTTGTGAAACGTTTTTGAAACGATTATGTGCTATCTGGGGCTCTAATTAATGTCTATATGATATCCATATGACGTTCAGAAACATTTTTATAACCTCTAATTAATGTCTATATGACGTCCATGTGGCATCTATGAATACGTCTAATGGATGTCGAATGGAAGTAAGAAATGCGGAACTGTGGATCTCTAATAGACGTCTATAGGAGGTTGCATGGATGTCTAATAGAGGTTTCGAATCTCCATGATGGACGTCTAATAGACATACATTAGAGGTTTTTGTTCCGTGTGGGATCTTACCACCTTATATTATATATTATTTTATATAATATTTGTCATTTATAAAAGTTTTTTAAAAGTAATATTTTTTACACACTTATCTTTTGCAAGTATGGTGTCAACTGGTAACAAAATACTTTTTATACATTTATCTTTTTTAAATATGGTGTCAACTGGTGACAAGATACTTTTTATGCACTTTTTTTACGAGTTTGGTGTCAATTGGTGACAGGATACTTTTATGTATTTATAAATTGTAAAATAAAATAATAATGCTTACAAAGTACAATTTACTTTATTTTGAACATTATTATAGTATATTATTAGTTGATGAAGTACTATTAGGAACATCAGCAGCATATAATGTTAAACTGCTTTTTTTAGGACAAGTAGAATATAAATTAATTAAGAAGATAGTAAGGCTCTAAATATACAAATATTAAGATATCAAAGACTATAAGAGCCAAACGCGGGTGATCGTGCGACAGTTTCACAGAAAAATAATTTTTCTGTGAAACTAATATTTGTGCACAGGGCACGGATTTATCTTGGTTATACCAAGTAAAATTTATAATCTCAACTCGAGATTCTTATAATACTCCTCTAACCCCCCAAAGAAGTTATAGGCGAAAAAATAACAGTGCACAAATATTAGTTTCGCAGAAAAATTATTTTTCTGTGAAACTGTCGCACGATCACCCGCGTTTGGCTCTTATAGCCTTTGAAATCTTAATATTAGAATATAAATTATCCGATGACATGAGAGATAAATGTTTTAATCTCCATGTCTAGAACAATTTCTTTTCTTGCTTTTAACGCTGATTTTAATACGCAACTAGCATTTATACATGCGGATGAAAGTTTATTTCGTGTTTTTGTTTTTATATCTGATAGCAAAGAAAACATTCTTTCTGGATTGAATGGTTTGGCATTTGAATTTGGAAGTGATTTAACAGCATTCAAAAGAGACTTCATATTGGGATATTTACATTTTAAAATTTCTTTCCACATTTCATCAAAATTTAATTTCGAAAAATGTTCTTTTTCTGTTATTGTAAAATTTAAATATAAAGTATGCTACTCTTTTTTTAAAGCATTTTCATCAAAACCACCGAGGGTTTGAGCGACAAAAGAAACATCATTAAATGATGTTTCTCTATCAATGCTACACAATGCTATGGTTGAATGAAAAACCTTTAATTTTGATAAAAATTTACCTTTAATGGGCAATCTTTTACTAATTTCCTCGGCGGCAGTTACATAGAATTGCAGACAATTCTCTCGAATATTTCCAATTATGTCTGCGTGTCCTTCTTTCATTAATTCTTCCAAATATTCCTCACATTCAATTCCTAGATTAATATCATTTAAAGATTTTTTATTTTCTTTTTCAGAAAATTGAAAATTATTACATACATTTTGTATGTTCTGATTTAAAAAAATTTTTAGAAATTATTATTAAAAGTTCTAATGACTTTGGTTGTAACAAAAGAGATAGAGATGTATGTGGGAGGAGGTCGGACGTGTCTATATGCCCATTTGATCAACGAGCGACAGAATCCATCCGTGGCAACGGCATCGACGCATATCCTGTGGAGAGAACATTCACACATTTTTCAGCCTAACGAATAATTGCTAGAAAACAATACTCGCAGACTAGAAAAATATGTGAGGCGCAAGTGGCTGGATCGGGAATCGAACCCGAGTCTTTCGTTTTCCGGGCAACTGCTCTAGACCACTGAACTATCCAGACCTCACACTTAATGCTGCTTTTTAACACAGTGATATGCGACTCCAGAGCGATGTTGGTATCTCACTCGATGGATGCAATGCCGATTGCCCCGGAGGATCCCTAAGGTCGCTCGCTGACCAAATAAGTGCCGGTGGAGGTATTCGCGTGCATATTGGCTTCCGACTGGTCTTCTGTATGAAACGGCACCGACGAGCACAACGCCGTAGAGTGACCACATCCCCCAAGATCCCTCTAGTATATACTAAAATCCCCACTGTACCAAACAGCAGTGGCGGATGGACCCTAAAATAGGGCCGGGGCAAGCCTCCAGAAAAGATAGGGATGTATGTGGGAGGAGGTCGGACGAATTCTTGTTTCCAGAGCTTGAAAAAATGCATTAAAAGAATTTAAAAAATTTAAACTATACTTTAAAAATAACAAATATGCTTTTAGATCAGGATTTTGCATTATTGATAATAAATATTCTCCTTTGATTTTTTACTTACGATCATTTCGGTTAAAAAAAGCTTCATAGTATTCCAAAATTCAAGAAGTCTTACAACACATAAATGATAAGATAATCATTGTGTATTGGATAATTTTAAAATCTTACGGTTTATTTCCTGAAAACATTCGCTAAATTCTTGGTAAATAGCTGCACGCTTAGGACTATCGTTAACATAATTTGCGAACATTTTTAAAAATTCCTCACAATATTCTGGTATTTTAGCACATGCAGCATGTGCAGCCAATGCCACAGAGGCATGGACATGGAAATGTTAATAAATTTGTACAAAATTCTTCTAACTTTTTTTTGAATGAATGATGTTTACCTGTCATGACAGACGCATTGTCACATGACAAAGCAACAATATTCCCAAATGGAATACTTAATTTCCAAATTTCGCATTTTAATGCATTAAATAATTTTTCCGCGCTGCTATTTTTCGCATCAATATTAATTAATTTTATTAATTGCGTGCGAATGTCTAATGTTTCAGGATCAACAAACCGTACAAGAAACGTCATCCATTTTTCATTAGAAATATCAGACGTTTCATCAATAAAAATGGAAAATTTAGTATTTTGAATGCTGTTGACCATGCGATAGGTCTCAATTGGACATAATAATACATTTAAAATTTTATTTTTACATTTTGTTCGACCCATACTCATATTTTTCAACACTTCAGGATCTTTTCCTATTTGTTGAAAAAAATTAAGAACATCTTTTGCCGTTTGATGCGAAATATTCTTATCAGCAATTAATACGGCATATCGAATTTCTGCTGATTTTTTTCGCTCTTCAAATGACAAAAGTGAGTCGTCCATTACGTTTATATCTTTGTCCATGTTCTTTGTTTCTGTTTTATTTTTTTTTAGATATTTCTATATGTATTTCGAATTCTGCGTGATGATAAATGTGGGTTAAACCACCAGATAGATTTATTACAAAATGAGTAAAAAAATGAATATATGATCTGAAAAATGATCATGATGATCTGATAAAGTATTACATAACCATGGTTTAAATAATTCGATTTCTAGCCATTGTTGTTGAAATTTATATTTTTGGGGTATATATTTATGTGAATTTCTATTATCATTATTTAGTAAAGATAAAGTATTTTCGTTAATATTATTTACATTTTTTTATTACTATTTAGGTGATACGCAGAATTTGCATGTTTTAAAACATATGTAAGTAGTGATATAGGGAGAGTTCTAACTCAGGTCCTCTCAGGGGGGGGGTGAAGCGCGAGGGGATCTGGCGCGCGCGGTGAGTGACGTCACGCGCGGAGAGGGGGAACCGATAGACGAGGGGTCCGCGAGGTGGAGGGGGTCCGCGAGGGCCCACGATGCGGCCGCGTGGGAAAAGGACGGTGCGATGCGTGTGAGAAAGACAGTGCGAAGGTGCGAGAAGGACGGCGCGATGCGTGGAACAAGGACAGTGCGAATGTGCGAGACGCAAGACGATGCATAGGACGACGCAAAGGTAAGAGAGGGATAGCGCAAAGTAAGTGTAGCGTTGAAAAAGGACGGCGCATAGGTGTGTGAGAACGATAGCGCGATTAAACCGTATGGCGTAAGAGAGAAAGATAGCGCGAGACTTAGGCGTAAGTGAGAGAGATAGCGCAAGGGAGAAGAGCGTAAATAATTATACATTTTTTCCTCTTCCAATACAAAATATAAGTTTATTTAAAAACGTGTGAGTTTTACATATTGTGTGTGTGTGTGTGCGTGCTTAATATTAAAAAATTATATAAAATTATATAAATTATATAAAATATGATAATATAAAAATATAAAAATTGAAAACAAAATTAAAAGTTTTACTCCGTTATAGGGATGCGAATAGCTCATCAAAATCTACATCTTGATTTACACGCTGATCTACATTCTGATTTCCATTTTGATCTCTGTTTTAATCTTCATATTGATCTCCATTCTGATCTTTATTCAGATTTCTCATCTCTCCTGAAACATTCTTTTGCAAAAATCACCAAAAATAATTACTTAAATATTTTAAATTGATTTTACAATTATATTAGCAAAAATTACCTGTGCGTTCTCTCCCTGCTGCTTCTCTTTATTTACATACATTTTATATGTATATATAATTTCGGGTGGACATTTACATTTACGAGATACACATTGCGTACAATATCGTGTTACGTGTAATAATAACTTATGATGATTACCCACAATCAATTTTCTAAAATCATCGTATTTAATATTATGATCAAAATCATCCCAGAGTATCAAGTCTACGTACGTTGGGTTTATACCCGTTGGGATACGTATATTTATACACGGGGTGTATTCGCAGTCATTGATACACTTATCTACCCAACTGTAATCGACACCTTGATATCTATAAACATTGTTCTCATATTTAAATATTTGATTACAATATTGTCCAGTATGGCGTCTATACATTTGTCACGGACGACTTCCACGCGTTTTGCTGTCGGATAGTCGGAGTCGGGATTAGAGTTCGGTAGGCGGGCGGAAATAACGAGAGCGTGTATCGATAGAAAGAAAATACAAGTTTATTGCGTGTTACAGTGTGTGCGTGTGTATGTGTGTGTGTGTGTGTGTCGCGTGAGCGCAATGGGTCGCAGGCGTGTGTATATGTGTGTAAGCGCAGCGAGTTGCACAATTAGACCGCGCTTCGATATATCTCGAAGTGGGTTCGTATGTTGGAATGCGCGTATAGCGCGTGTGTTTACAATCGTGCGCGGTCGATGACCGTTTGACGTAGCGCGTGTCGCGTTTTTGTCGCGCGTCTGGGCTATCGGTCTAGCCCCGTTTTTATGCGGATCGTGAGCGTATTATTCTCGGAAACGTACTTCTAATTCCCGGTTCTAGACAGGATGTTTCCGGGAACGCTGTGCCGACGAGAACGGCTCGTCCGAGGTAGCTCTCCTCTTTACCTCGAGGTTTTATGCACCGGCGTTAGGCGGTCGGATATTCTGACTGATATTCGAGATCACTCGATTGAACCGGAGTTCGCTCTGGTTCTTCTTTTCGGTCGGAGAGTGATTAAATGGAATGAGCCGTGTCAAGAATCGAGAGCGCTCGGTGGAGGAGGAGTTCTCTCCACCTCCTGTCTTGAATATTGGTTGTTTGCTAGGAGCGGTCTAGGTTTTCGGAGACTGTTCACTTGCGTGAGCGGAATCGGAAAATGGATAATTGGTGCCGAAATGGATAATAGGTGCCGAAATGTGGCCTTTTTATACCTGCTAATTGCCCGCATCGGCGCGCAACGGTATCACCCCTTCCGAACGGATTTTCGGAAACGGTGCGGTCGGGCCCGTTCGGAGGGGCTCGGATGATGTGCCGAACACGGGCTTTCGCCGGTCGGCGGTTCGGGCCACATCGGCTACGGTCGGCGGTGTTCGGCTGATTTTAACCTAACGGCTTAAAGCCGTATGTGCGGTTGTTTAAAAAATGTGGGCGCACCGCGCCCCTGCCTATGCCCGGCGGGTGTTCTGCCGGGCGGCAGCTTCCGGCGAATCGCATTGCCGGGAAAACGATGCTTTTTAAAGGTGTGCAAGGGGTGCATCGTTATACATTGGTAATCCAAACATTATCTGAGTCTATGAATCGAGTAATTTTATGTTCGCCACCGAAATGAGAGTCTTCATCAATTCCCATACAGCACACAAAGATTGCATACACATTGCAGCAATCTTTCACCGCAATATTGCAACGTTGCAAATTCACTGCAAAATGTTGCTGCACCATTGTTGTGGGATTGCAGCAACGTTAAAATGTCCGCTTTTAGGAATATTGCAATGTAAGATTGTAGCAATGTTACGGTGCAACGTATTTGTAGTATTAAAACGCGTTTTGCTACAAATGCAGACACCGTTTTAAATTTAATAAATGAACTTTGAAAATATAAAAAAATGTTTAAGAAAGATAGGAAAAAATGCCTTTAAAAAACATCTATTAGTGTTTTTTATTAGATGTTTCTTAAATATTTATCTCATTAATATACATACAATTATTTTACATACATTTGACACCAGAATATTTTAATACGCAAATGAACTATTTCCTATTTACCCATTCAATTGAGAAAAATCTGTTTAATATTCTAAAATCCAATAAGGGATCCAGATTATTAAGCAAATTATTTGTTTAATAATCTAGATCCCTCATTAGGATTCAGAATATTAAATAAACTAAGTCAGTTTATCAGAAATTAAACTGACACAAGACAAGAAATATAATTACTACATTAGTCCTTTGTAGACCTTACATCCACTTTAGATGAATTCGAATACGAATTAGTTAAATTTGGTGTCGCCGCGTAGCGGCAAGTAAAGATACACATGTTATACATTTTCGCTATGTTAAAACGTTGCTGCAACATTGCCAAAGTAATATTACAAAATAATGTCTCTGCATTATTTTTGCAACATTACACTGCAGTGAGCAATATTGTAACATTGCAACAATGTTGATGCATGCTTCTGTGCTGTATGGGTTGAGACATGCGTTTTCCGAATTTCACGAAAAATTTCCGTTGTACATGATCGGGCCATTCTGTATAACCATCTTCATACATAGTAACTTCGGCTTGTTTGACGAAACGTTGCTTACGCATACCTCGTATGCCTAATTCTCGATCGCGCACATATTGTGCTATCGACATCTATTTAGTGTTCGATTTTTCCATCGCACTATTATTGTCATCTCGAAGAAGGGTGATTATGCGCCTCCATTCCTCTATACGTATTTCCAGATCCATTGTTGTAATGTTATTTAATATACTATATACAAGTAGTAACACATATTAATAAAATTGTCTTTTAATTAATTAATCTAAATTAAAATATTATTTTTATTCAATACTTTTAATTGTTCATATATTACAATCACATTCATACACAAGTTCAAGTTTTTTATACTTTTAAATGTTTATATGACTAACAATTTAATTTGTGCAAACGGGGCACATGTCGCACGGCAATATTTGATGTAGAGGGTTTCTACATTCTTTACAGTACAATTCAAGGATCAAAGCGTAACTCGTGGTTTCATGTTCTCTCGCACAGTACGAGAAAATAAGCCCGATATTCGTAGAAAACTACATGTGCAAAACTTTACATTGCCTTCAGCGTGATAATAAAAGTATGTACAACACATTTTTGTCAGAATGTTTATTGTGTTAATTTCAGCACGGTCTAAATCTCGTTATTTCTGCAAAATTTTCACTACAATCACTGTCGTAATCTGAATCCTCCTAGAGTACGCGATCCTCGTCGGATGATTCATCCTGATTATTGTCCACTCTCATTAAATTATCATCTTCGATCATAATAACGTCTTCATCTTCAGCCATTGTGTACTCATTAAGAACGTGGACGATACTATAATGCTGCACCTCTTCATTATATATCTTTTAATATCTCTTGTCTCCTTCTAACTAGAGCATTACGCGTTTCATCCACCTCAGCATTTTCTCTACATCTTCGACAGAGTACGTTGAGAACAAGAAGATTAAAATTTACCGATTATGCATTATGATGTTCTTATTCAGATGGAAGGAAAAAAAATTAAAATCATAGACGGAATAAAAATTATTTATTTATTTATTGCACGCATCGTGAAGAATATCATTTACAGCACATGTTAATAATTCGCAATTAATTAATGATTCGCTGTTAAAGACGGGAGGGTCCCGTTAGCGCACGGTGCGATAGCGCACCAACCCGATAGCACACGAAAAATTGAACACAATTCCCGATAGCCCACGTCCCTTTAGCACACATCCCGATAGTACACAAGGTTCCACATGGGTTTGCAACGGGGTGGGGGGCGAGGGTGCAGTCTGTGCGTGTACTTTCTCATTGGTGTGCTATCGGGATTGTGCGCGATTTACTTTGTGTGCTATCGGGATGTGTGCTAAAGGGACGTGGGCTATCGGGAATTGTGTTCAATTTTTCGTGTGCTATCGGGTTGGTGCGCTATCGCACCGTGCGCTAACGGATCCCGCTCGTTAAAGACATCACTCTCGCGTATCGTTTTTACAACATCGCATACATTAGTAATATTGTTACGTTGTAAAACGGTTACAAATTGTTTAAATTTTTCATTTACAAAATAGGTATTCTTGCATAACCAATTGTGCATATGATCGATACAATTTTCAAAATTAAATAGGTATAATAATGTTGGTGACTTCATGTACAAAGAATTTTCGCATAATGTGAGTTTCACAATTTTCGATTGATGCATAACAAGCACTTCGATCGTTAGATTTCCAATCCTTAATGGGGGAGCAGTCGATTGTAGAAATCGTTCTATGTCTGCACGTTTTTGCATTAACAAATTCCACGTTGAAATAGGCAATACTATTTGATTACCACGATTGTCACCGAGAACCAATTCCACATACGATATAGCTCCAACGCTTATTCCAATGTCCAAATATTTATACGACGTCGGGGTTAGAGCGTATCTTCTTCCAAGTATGAAAGCTGCACGACAAGGCTGAATGCTATAAAAATATAAATAATTAGACCATAATATTAAAAAATTAATAAAAAAGAAGTTTTTTAAATAATCGAATCTTACGTATTGCATTTTTGCTCCTTACACGCAATATCACTCTCTTCGATCGGAACGTAAAAATTCATGTTTTCTTCAGCAGTGAATCTTTCACACATGCAATCGACGCAATACTGATCGTATTAGAATTATTATTAATTCAAATAGTATCGCAAATTGCAATGTGGAGGAGATTATTATTGCTGATGCGATATTTTCATTTCCTCTAATTTTTTGAAGCACCGATGTATGCACCGATGACTGCTATTCGAGATTATCTTACTCTAAGGTGTAAGATTTAGCTGAATGTACGTCTGCTATTCGGGATGATCTAATCACCCCCAGGCGTGAGATTTAGCTGAGTGCAATAAAAAATTTCCAAGATATACATGACAAAACGTGAAATTATCAAGGTTGAAAGGCAATTCGATATACGGCTGCTATTCGAGTAATCTTACTCTGAGGTGTAAGATTTAGCTGAATGTATGTCTACTATTTGGGATGATCTAACCCCCAGGCGTGAGATTTAGCTGAGTGCAATAAAAATTTCCAAGATATACGTGACAAAACGTAAAATTATCAAGGTTAAAAGGCAATCCGATATTCGGATAATCATACTCTCAAGTGTAAGATTTAACTGAATGTACTATAAATGCATACCCAGAAAACTTGAAACCATTTGTTATCAGCCTATAGGGACCTAGATGTTCCATGACAAAACGTGAGACAAATGCGATGCATGAGACAGTATATAAATCGTAATAAAGAAGCACACACACTATCAGTATATTTGCCAGAGTAACAGCAGTCACTTTGTAAAAAAAAATGGCGGAGCAAGATCTGTATGAGCACGCAGCCTTAGTGAATTCGGTGGAAGATTACATTGCGTGGGAGCAACAATGCGACGAGTACATCGAGTCGCTGGAAGAGCAAAGTCGGCTTAAACGACCGCGATTATCGATCGGAACTCGACAGTCACTGATTGCCCGAATCGCGCGCCTCGAAGGTTTAAAAAATTCGCTACGCGGACGTTTCGTACACGCGGGTGCCGGATGTAACACGCATCAAAAGGGACTTGTGTGGCGCGAGATTGATACGGCGTTCAAGAGTCGTATATTGACTGGCACGGTGATAAACTATAATCACATCGAACCTCGCCAATTTCTCGAGGACGCCAAAGACATTGTGCTCGAGCAAGTGCAAGGCGTTATGAAAAAACACTATAATGTGAAAGTGAACACTATATTCAACGGTGAGTTTGTGACCGGAGATAAACGCGCGAATAAAAGTATCAATACGAGAAACTATGAACTCTTTCGCACGTCTGATTTACGCGAGTGGTATGAACGGCGCGTTATCGAGCCCACCCTAGCATCGCTCGAAGAGTTTCAGGAACGCGACAGCGGGTGGGCACTATCGCGAATATTAAGTTTGACTGTAAATATAAATAAGTATAATCCTATGCGCGCGGGATGTCATATCAAATTGCCGCGGGAGATTATGATGAAGAGAGCGGTGATTAACGTGCAATCAAAAGATAATGCGTGTTTCGCGTGGGCAATGGTCGCCGCTCTATATCCCGTCGAAAGGAACGCGGAACGGGAATCATCGTACCCGCATTACGCGACAGTGCTGAATCTTCGGGACATTGAGTTTCCAGTGACTTTAAATTAGATTAAAAAATTTGAACTTGCCAACGACGTTTTCATAAATGTGTACAGCATTGAAAATGAGGGCACGATACGTCTTATGGGACAGAAGCGGGATAAGCACGTCAACTTGTACGTGGAAGACGGCAACAACGTCGGGCATTTCGCTTGGATTAAGAATTTATCCCGTCTTGTGAGCTAGCAACTGAGCAAACACAACGGTCAAAGATATATCTGTGATCGGTACGTATAATTATAAGTTATATAGCAAATTGTATTTATATAAATCTTTAATTAAAAAATTTTCTTTGACAGATGCCTGCATTACTTTAGTTCGAACGACAATTTGTAGTCACATACTGTCGACTGTCGAGAGATGAACGACTGCGCTATCTGATTGCCGAGCGATAACGACAAGTGGCTCAAGTTCAACAACTTTAATCGGAAATAGCGACTTCCATTCATCGTATACGCCGACTTAAAGTGTATGTTGACCAAGATGGACTAAGAGAAAAACGCATACCAGCACCATAGGGTATTCAGTATAGCTTATTATATACATTGCTCGTACGACGAATCATTATCCGCGTACCATTCTCGTCGCAGTACCGATTGTATAGCATGGTTTGTCGAAGATTTTAAAAATTTAGCACTGCGTGTAAAAAATATTTTGTCGACCAATGTCCCCATGGTAGATTTAACGCTCAGAGTGCAAAAAATTTAATAACGCGACACATTGTCATATATGTGAAAAACCGTTCGCGCAAGACGATACACGTGTACGCGATCATTGCCATCTGACCGGACGGTACAGAGGTCCCGCGCATTCAAATTGCAATCTAAATTATAAAGAATCTTTTCGCATTCCGATAGTTTTTCACAATTTATCCGGTTACGATTCGCATTTCATAATTAAGGAAATAGCCACAGCGTTCGAAGGGAGAATCGAGCTACTTCCGATAACCAGGAAAAATATATTTCGTTTAAAAAATGTAAAAATGTAAAAATTACGGAAGAAAAATTGAGAAATCACATAAAATTACGCTTCATCGATTCGTACAAATTTCTTACATCAAGTATCGATAAATTGGCATCTTATCTAGACAAAGACAAACTCAAAATTTTATAATCGGAATTTCAAAATTTATCTTCCGAAAATTTCAATTTATTAACACGGAAAGGCGTCTTTTTGTACGAATACATCGACTTTGTGGACAGGTTGCAAGATACGTTTACCATCGCGCGAATCGTTTTACAGTTCCTTGACCGGTGATACTATATTCGAAAGTGATTACGCGCACGCCGAGAACATCTGGACGCGATTCTGCATTCGAACGCTGGGCGAATATAGCGATTTGTACCTGAAAATCGATGTCTTGTTATTAGCCGATATTTTTGAAAACTCGCGATAAATGTATCGAAAGTTACGGACTCGACCCCGCGTATTATTATACTCTTCCCGGATACACGTGAGACGCCATGTTGAAACATACAAAGATTGAGTTCGAATTGCTTACAGATATCGACATGGTCATGTTTATCGAACGCGGTATACGTGGCGGTCTAAGTCAATGTTCCAATTGTTGTATATTTTATTAGAATGTATATTTGTATTACAATGCAATACAATTTTTGGCAAGCACACTTCTTATCTAATAATTATAGTGATGCGCCATCGTCTCTCGTGTCGCTCGCTAGAGTGACGCATGCGCTGTTCATACAGCCACATCTTCCTATTTTTTTTAAATTAGCCTTATTGAAATTAAAATGAGATAAAACGCTCTATCAAATATAACATTACATAACGTAATCCTTTAACTTAGCTGGAGTTCTAACAGTTCGTCCACTGCGAGTTAACTTTACTGTTTGTTGTTGTTCCGCATTAACATTTTCGGATACCGAGGAACCTTCACGACTAGCATTTATAGCATTCTTTTTAACCTGTCCATTATTCTCATTATTTTCACCATAATCATCAACTCTAGACTTTGTTTTTGTTTTCTTTAAATGTCTCGAATTTCTTCTAATAATGTTACCATTATTGTTAATAATAATATAAGATCGCGGAGTTTTATGTTTGGAAAGTATCTTAGCCGGTTCCCACGTTTTTCCTGTCTTTACTAGCACATTCTCTCCCTCTCGAAATTGTTCACGCTCCTTTGCATGGATATCATGATAATTTTTTACCTGTTTTTGCTTATCAATCAATTTTTTGTGTATATTTTGGGGTATGTTTGGTTGTAATAATTTGGTATGTATCGGAATTTTAGTTTTGACATCCCTGTTGAACATAATTTGTGCAGGTGATACATTTAATCCCGGTATTGGCATATTTCGATATTCTAAAAGAGCTATTTCCATATCTATATTTTCTTGCTTGCTTTTTATTAATAATTTCTTAGCTGTTTGTACTGCACGCTCAGCTAAACCATTACTACGTGGATAATTTGGTGAGCTAGTTACTATTTTGAAATGCCATTTATTAGCAAATTCCTTGCATTCGTATGAATTATAAGGTTGATTATCACATACAAGTATATTTGGTATTCCATGTGTAGCAAAAACAGTTTTCATCTTATTAATAATTTCTGTTCTTGTTTTATTTTTTAATTTTATAATCTCTAGCCATTTAGAATAGTAATCTTGTATTACCAACAGTTTTCTTCTTTAAATTGAAAAATATTACTAGCTTTTTTTCAAAAGGAAGTTTTGGTATTTCGTGATTTATTAGCGGTTCTTTAGTGTTTGAGTTACTATACTTTTCACATATTGCACATTTAAGTATCACTTCTTCTATATCTTTGCTTATGCCCGGCCAATATATAACTTGATTTGCTCGAGCTTTAATTTTAGTTATACCAAAATGTGATTCATGCAATAACTGTAAAATGTATTTTCGAAATTCTATTGGAATTATTAATTTAAAGTTAAGATATACTAAATCATCTTCTCTCTCTCTCTCTCTCTCTCTCTCTATTGTGATTTTATCCTGTAAATTAAAATAATGTTTGACTCTATCGTCTACATCTTTTTTTATTTTAGGCCATCCATTAAAATGATAGTATTTGAGCTTTGATAATGTTGGATCTGCACTAGTTGCTTTTTTAAGTTCTAGCTTCTTAGTATGTACATCTACAATCTACAATATTAAGACCCGTGTCAATAGAGTGTACTACTTCTTGTAACCACGTATCATCCGTGTTTGTTTCATTAATAAACGATCTTGATAATAGGTCTGCGATATGCATTTCTTTTCCTGGCTTGAATGATATCTCTATTTGATATTTCAGTAATTTAATTCTCATTCTTTGCAAACGAGTGGAAGGAATTTCTGAAATCTTTTTGTTAATTATTTTAATTAGTGGTTTATGATCAGTGAGTACATTTATTTTTCTGCCATAGATATAATTATGGAATTTCTGTGTAGCAAAAACAATACTTAATAACTCTTTCTCGATTTGAGCCATGTTTTCCTCACTTTTAGTAAGACTTTTAGACGCAAAACTAACTGGTTTTCCATTTTGCAACAAGCAACCTAAGCAGCAACCTAAACCGTTTTGTGACGCATCTGCTTGTATTGTAATTTCTTTACTCATATCGAAATTTGCCAATACGGGCGCATTCGTTATTTCCTGCTTTATCTTATTTAAACAGTTTTCATGTACTGGCAACCATTGAAATTGTACATTTTTTTTGAGTACTCTAAGTGGCGCTATTTTTCCCGATAGATTCGGTATAAAACTTCACAAAAAATTAATCATGCCTATTATACTTTGTAATTTTGTTATATTCGTTGGACTTTCTATAGCTAGTATCGCTCGAACTCTATTCGGATCTATTGTCATTCCTTCAACACTGAAAATATTACCTAAGTACTTCACTGAGGTGACTTTATATTGAACTTTATTTTTATTAAACTTAACGCCCCTACTTCTCTAGCTCTTTCAATAACTTTTTTGACTGTAATATCATGATCTTTTTCCGTATCTGACGCAATTAGTAAATCATCAAAGTATACTATTACACCTTCTATGTCACTAAAATTCTCAGCATTTATTTTTTGAAAATATTCAAGCGCCATATTTAGTCCAAAAGGTAATCTATCTATTAAACTTATAACAACCAAAGGGCGTCGAAAATGTACATAGTTCACTCGACGAGTGGATATAATTTGACCACGTTCGGATTGACCACAGCCATCTCTGATTGGTTATCGTTGCTGGTTACCCTAGGCATAGGTCGATATAATTGGCTGTGGTCAATCCGAACGTGGTCAAACTGGACGCTCCCTCACTCGACTTATCATCTAACTTAACATGCCAGAATCCATTTTTCAAATCTAGTACTGTAAAATAACGTTTATTAGCCAACTTTTCTGTTAGCTCATCGATTGTTGGTATTAGCACATCCTTAGGCCTCTTAATTACCTTATTTAAATCTCTTGGGTCAAGACATAATCTTATTTTACCATCTGTTTTTTCAACTATTACCAAGTTGCTGATCCAACCCTGAGGATTCTCTACTTTTGTTATTATTCCATCACGTACCATTTTTATCAGTGTACTTTTTAGTTTATCACGAACTGTGTGTAGGGAATTCTCCTAGGCGGACAAGCAACTGGTGTACTCTTTTCATCTATTTCAAATTTACACGTTTTTTTGAATGTACCACTACCTTCAAAAACATCAATGTTTTCTGCTATAAACATATCCTTTGAACTATGACCTTCAATCACATGTATCCTTTTAATTAAATTAAATTCTCGACAAGTCTGTAACCCTAATAATGGCATTACTTTTGCTTTAAAAATTACAAATTTTTGTTTTTTCTCTATATTTTTAATCAAACATTTCAAATCAATTATCCCTATTGGTTTCATTTTGTTACCGTCAAAACTTTCTAAGATTATATTAGTGTGCTCTAGTTTTGTCTTTGCCTTTTTAATTTTATTATATATACTCAACGGTAAAACATTTACATCTGATCCTGTATCTATCTTAAACTTAATGTTATTATTCTCTATTTGTACCGTTTCAAACCATCTAGTATTAATATTTTCAACTTCTACATAATCAATACAAAATGAACTTTCTTTTGATGACGCATCTACATCAGTTTGTTCTGTTAATTCTTTTACTTTTTTAACTTTACAACTAACCGCAAAATGATTTAATTTACCGCATTTTTTACATTTTTTCCCATAAGCCGGACATTCTCGTGGACCATGTTTTGTTCCGCACCTTCTGCAGTCAAATTTTGATGCTTCTGATCCTTTAGCTTTGTTATACTTCTGCTGTTTCCTTTTATGTACTGTTTATTTCCGTTTTGTCACCTTGAAGATTTTTTGCCTGTGTCCTGGATACTTCAGCGGCTCTGCAGTAATCAATTGCTTTTTGCAAATTGAGGTCTTCTATTCTCAGTAGTCTTTCTTGTAGCACCTTGTCATTTATTCCTAGTACAATCCTGTCACGTACCATTCTGTCTATTATTGTCCCAAATTCACAAGTTTGACTAAGCTTCTTAATTTCCGCCAGAAAGCTGTCAAATTTCTCGCCTTCTTGTTGTATTCTATTAGAAAACTTGAATGTCTCATATACAATGTTCTTTTTTGGAACACAATACTCTTCAAAACATTGTAAGACTTGTTAAATTATTTCTGTCCGCTTCTTGCAGATTGAATGTATTATATAATTCAATGCCTTCTTCGCCAACATTATTTAGTAGTATGGCAATTTTAATATCGTCTGATTTCTCTATACTGCCTGATGCCTTCAGAAATATCTCAAAACTTTGTTTAAATTTGCGCCAATTTTCACTAATGTTTCCATTTAGATTTAGTTCTTGCGGTGGTTTACAGTAGAGTTCCATTGTGCTGTTGCTACTCGTTTGCGTGCTTCTAACCTCTTATTTTTTACTACCTTTACTCGTTCTGTGCCAATTTTTTTTTTGTTATACATTTAACTTATAACATTTATTGTTATTTTACGACTGCGCCATGTTGTATATTTTATTAGAATGTATATTTGTATTACAATGCAATACAATTTTTGGTAAGCACACTTCGTATCTAATAATTATAGTGATACGCCATCGTCTCTCGTGTCGCTCGCTAGAGTGACGCATGCGCTGTTCATACAGCCACAACACCAATAGATACGCTCGTACTAATAACAAGTACATGCAATCGTACGATCCATCGAAACCATCGTCCAATTTGATGTATTTTGACGTTAATAATTTATACGGATAGGCAATGTGTCAACCGTTGCTTTACGCCGATTTTCGATGGGTCGACGATGTATCGAATTTTGAATCATCGATCGCGCTAGATTCGCCTACAGGCTATATTCTCGAAGTCGATCTCGAGTATCCGCAACATCTTCACGATACGCACACTTCCGTTTTGTCCGATACGCGACAAGCCGCCCGGCAAGCGGCAAGACAAGCTGCTCCCAACATTATATGATAAGAAGTGTTACGTGATACACTACCGTAACCTCCACCAATGTACGCGACACGGCCTTCGCGTTACAAAAATACATCGCGTATTACAATTTACGCAATCTCCGGTTTCGCAATTATATCGAATTAAATACACAGTTTAGAACATTAGCAAAAAACGATTTCGAAAAAAATTTTTACAAATTAAGAGGATGCCGGACCTTCCTTTTTTACCGATAAAATTTTGTGCACGGAATACTTTTTAATAGCTGCACAGAATAATAAATACTTTTCCACAATTAAATTACACATAGCAACAAATATGAGAGCGAACCATTTTATGTTCAAAATGAAAAAAAAATAGAAAATTACAATTTTCTTATCGGCTTCTGACATCAACTCGTAACAATATTAGCTGAATATAAAAGTTTTGCAGTTTATACGTACAAAATAAGAACGCACTCAACTCGGAATTTCTTAAAGAAATATAAATGAACAGTCAGAAATGCGTTTAGAATCGTAATAAAAATAATTTCCGTGCACAAAAATTTCGTGCATATGTGTGTGTGAAATCGAGGCATGTGAGTAAAACAGTCCTGTAAATTAGTTGCTTGCTATCGCGACAGACGGCGCTATAATCGGTTTGTGTGACAAGGAGAGACAATCATATAAGTCTGTTCTTTTCTGCTGCACTAGTGCAATTAGTTAGAATGAAAGAAAGTATGTTTGTCTCTTTCTAACTTATTGTAGCAATGCAGCTGAAAAGAACAAGATCCATTATTTCTTTCATGCGTGTATGAGTAATAAACATGTATGTACAGTACGCGTCAACGATATTGCAGCTCGCGTAAATTTTTTCTCTTTGTCGTACATTCTCTCTCTCTATCTTCTCTTTTCTTCTTTTTCTTTTCAGATTATCTTTCTCTTTAGATCTATTTTTGGTTAAAAAATCAAGGTGATTATTTCAATAGTTTTTTAGAATGCTATTTATTGTATTAATTTCACAAAGAATATAGAAAACGTATTAATGTAACACAGAATACATAAAGAATAGTATAATTAAAAGATACATAAAGAATATTATAATAAGAATACATATTATAATTATAAAAAAGAATAGATACTATGTAATACATACTTAATTATAGAATACATAAAGAATACTATAAACAAAATCATAAGATTATTGGCATGCAATTGTAAGATATCTCTCTGATGCACGTTTCTTTTCTTTCTGATATAATGACTTTTGTATTACCAATCCCTAAAAAAATTACCCTTTTAAAAAAAAGGTAAAAAAAAGTGCTAGGTCCGCGTAAAAAACAGTATATGAATTTGCAAAATAGTGTATTATTAACTCTAAAAAACTACTGTAAAAAATCTCCAAAATAGGATTATTTTAATCTACAAAATAGTTATTTTAATCTGCACAAAATAGTGTTATTTTAAACCGTAAAAAACTGTTCTACAAATTATTTTAATTTTGTGTAAAATATATCCTACAAAAATAATGATATCAAAAAAATTGTGCTAAGTGAAAATAAAAACTTATAAAAATATTTTAACCAAAAAAAGTTATACAAAATAGTTGTTTTAATTTTCTACATTATATCCTAGAAAAATAATGATATCCAAAAATTACGCTAATTGAAAATAAAAACTAAAATATTTTAACTAAAAAAGATTGTACAAAATAATTGTTTTAATTTCCTACAAATAATATTAAAAAGTTGGGCCGACTGAATAAAAATTTTCACTATAAAATATACATTTCTTTTTTATTTCCAATATTAAAAGGAAAATGATATTAAATGAATTGTAATATATCTATTATAAAAAATCGTTGAAAATATGAACAATCATATACATTGCAATAATCATATGCATATATCCTGTTTAATTAAAAAAAAAAAAAAATGATAATACAAAATACAAAATTAAAAATTATTAAAAAAATTAAAAATTAATAAAAAAAAATAAAAATTTATATAAAAATTAAAAATTAATACATATAAAAAAATTTTAGTTAAAAAACTTAGCGCTGCTACGCTGAATAATGTGCTAATGAAATTAGCAGCGCTAAGTTTTTTAACTAAAATTTTTTTATATGTATTAATTTTTAATTTTTATATAAATTTTTATTTTTTTTTATTAATTTTTAATTTTTTTAATAATTTTTAATTTTGTATTTTGTATTATCATTTTCTTTTTTTTTTTTAATTAAACCAGGATATATGCATATGATTATTGCAATGTATATGATTGTTCATATTTTCAACGATTTTTTATAATAGATATATTACAATTCATTTAATATCATTTTCCTTTTAATATTGGAAATAAAAAAGAAATGTATATTTTATAGTGAAAATTTTTATTCAGTCGGCCCAACTTTTTAATATTATTTGTAGGAAATTAAAACAATTATTTTGTACAATCTTTTTTAGTTAAAATATTTTGTTTTTATTTTCAATTAGCGTAATTTTTGGATATCATTATTTTTCTAGGATATAATGTAGAAAATTAAAACAACTATTTTGTATAACTTTTTTTGGTTAAAATATTTTTATAAGTTTTTATTTTCACTTAGCACAATTTTTTTGATATCATTATTTTTGTAGGATATATTTTACACAAAATTAAAATAATTTGTAGAACAGTTTTTTACGGTTTAAAATAACACTATTTTGTGCAGATTAAAATAACTATTTTGTAGATTAAAATAATCCTATTTTGGAGAGATTTTTTACAGTAGTTTTTTAGAGTTAATAATACACTATTTTGCAAATTCATATACTGTTTTTTACGCGGACTTAGCACTTTTTTTTACCTTTTTTTTAAAAGGGTAATTTTTTTAGGGATATCACTCTTTTTTGTACTATATATAATACATGCATCTTTAAGAATAACTTGGTTCGTTGAAAAAGAGTTTCATAATTTCCTAAATATAATTCTTGCTATTTTTCAACGAACCAAGTTATTCTTAATAAAGAAGCATGTGTTATACGTTATCTTACATTTGCAATAATGATTTAAGAGCATATGTATATATTAATGCAGATAGAATTCAATATTATTAATCTAATTTAAATATTGCAGGAAGAGTTTGCTTATAAAGAAGTTTACATAAAGAAGTGGCTATATACTTTGTGCATAGTTCAATTAGGTAAGAAATAAATCATTAAAACACATGTTCTTGAATAATTATTGCGTATGCAAGATAACTTTTGTAATACGTGCATCTTTAAGAATAACTTGGTTCGTTGAAAAAGATTTCATCGAACCAAGTTATTTGTGAAGATTCTTGTTAGTTTTCAACGAGTACATTATCTTGCATACGCAATAATGATTCAAGAGCATACATATTAATGATTTATTTCTCACTTGACTGAACTATTCACAAATATATAGACACTTCTTTATGTAAACTTCTTTATAAGCAAACTCTTCCTGCAATATTTAAATTAGATTAATAATATTGAATTCTATCTGCATTAATATATACATATGCTCTTAAATCATTATTGCAAATTAAGATAACGTATAACACATGCATCTTTATTAAGAATAACTTGGTTTGTTGAAAAATAGCAAGAATTATATTTAAGAAATTATGAAACTCTTTTTCAACGAACCAAGTTATTCTTAAAGATGCATGTATTATATATTTTATCTTGCATACGCAATAATGATTTAAGACCATATGTACTAATACAGATAGGATTCAACATTATTAATCTAATTTAAATACTGCAAGAACAGTTTGCGTGTAAAGATTCAACATTATTAATCTAATTTAAATACTGCAAGAACAGTTTGCGTGTAAAGAAGCTTATATTATGAAGAAGTGACTATATATATATACTTTCTGAATTATTGCACACGCAAGATAACTTATTTTATATAATACATGCATCTTTATAAATAAGTTGGTTCGTTGAAAACTAGCAAGAATTGTATATAAGTATATTCAAGTGTATATAAATAAATATATTTATTTATATATAATTGAATGTACCTAAATAAATACAATTTTTGCTAGTTTTCAACGCATCAAGTTATTTGTAAAGATTATATCAGTTATCTCTGCATATGCAATAATGATTTATTTATTTCTTACCTGATTAAACTATTAATTATTAATTAATCTATACGCGAGCCGGACAGTTGTTGATTGAGTTTATTTACGCGAAGTTAACCTTTATATTTATTTATTATAAATGCACTCTGGCAAACTTAACCTACCTGTCAAAACCGAGCGAACAGTAATATCACGGAGCGCCGCTAGCGCAATCTTATGTCGAATGCGCCAACCGTACAACTTTTGCGCTTTCTCATTGGCTGGAGATTTGGGCGACGATGACGATGACAAGGGAGACGTTTCTTAATGAAAATTTTTCATAATTCGACTTTACGTCATAATAGCTCCGTTCATAGTATACGTACAGCAAAACAAAAGACACTTTCATTATATAAATCAAACTCAGGCTATCGATTAAGCCTAGTAAGAACTCGATCCGTTCAGCGAATATATGTGAACTAAAAATATCGAGTGCTCTCATCTATCCGACTCGCGTAAAGATACACGGCGCGCGTCTTGTTGCTTACGCGAACTTAGCAAAGACACTACCGTGTCTCTTGATAAAATGTTATAAAAGAATAATAATATAGACAATATTTAATTAATTACTAATGTTATCGCGAAATATTCACTAAGTATCACATAATTTCTAAATAACGCCATAAGTTTACAAATAAATATCTGACAAAGATATTAAAAATTTATATTATAAATATAAAATCTGAACATTGTGATATTCAAATTTATATTTATAATTTATATATATAAATTTTTAATATCTTTCTCAAATACTTATTTGTAAACTTAGGCTCTATTTAAAATTATTATATACTTATGAATATTCACATAACATTAGTAATTAATTAAAATATTTTCTATATTATTATTTTTTTTAAATTTTATTGGTATACAAAATCATTATATCAAAAGAAAAGAAACGTGCATCAGATAGATATCTTACAATTGCATGCCAATAATCTTATGATTTTGTTAATTATAGTATTTTTTATGTATTCTATTATAGTATCTATTTTTTTATAATTACATATTATGACATATATCTATTCTTTTATAATTATAATATGTATTCTTATTATAATATTCTTTATGTATCTTTTAATTATAAAGAGACTAAAGAATATTATAATAAGAATACATATTATAATTATAAAAAAGAATAGATACTATTAATACATACTTAATTATAGAATACATAAAGAATACTATAAACAAAATCATAAGATTATTGGCATGCAATTGTAAGATATCTCTCTGATGCACGTTTCTTTTCTTTCTGATATAATGACTTTTATATTACCAATCCCTAAAAAAATTACCCTTTTAAAAAAAAGGTAAAAAAAAGTGCTAGGTCCGCGTAAAAAACAGTATATGAATTTGCAAAATAGTGTATTATTAACTCTAAAAAACTACTGTAAAAAATCTCCAAAATAGATTATTTTAATCTACAAAATAGTTATTTTAATCTGCACAAATAGTGTTATTTTAAACCGTAAAAAACTGTTCTACAAATTATTTTAATTTTGTGTAAAATATATCCTACAAAAATAATGATATCAAAAAAATTGTGCTAAGTGAAAATAAAAACTTATAAAAATATTTTAACCAAAAAAAGTTATACAAAATAGTTGTTTTAATTTTCTACATTATATCCTAGAAAAATAATGATATCCAAAAATTACGCTAATTGAAAATAAAAACTTAAAATATTTTAACTAAAAAAGATTGTACAAAATAATTGTTTTAATTTCCTACAAATAATATTAAAAAGTTGGGCCGACTGAATAAAAATTTTCACTATAAAATATACATTTCTTTTTTATTTCCAATATTAAAAGGAAAATGATATTAAATGAATTGTAATATATCTATTATAAAAAATCGTTGAAAATATGAACAATCATATACATTGCAATAATCATATGCATATATCCTGTTTAATTAAAAAAAAAAAAGAAAATGATAATACAAAATACAAAATTAAAAATTATTAAAAAAATTAAAAATTAATAAAAAAAAATAAAAATTTATATAAAAATTAAAAATTAATACATATAAAAAAATTTTAGTTAAAAAACTTAGCGCTGCTACGCTGAATAATGTGCTAATGAAATTAGCAGCGCTAAGTTTTTTAACTAAAATTTTTTTATATGTATTAATTTTTAATTTTTATATAAATTTTTATTTTTTTTTATTAATTTTTAATTTTTTTAATAATTTTTAATTTTGTATTTTGTATTATCATTTTCTTTTTTTTTTTTAATTAAACCAGGATATATGCATATGATTATTGCAATGTATATGATTGTTCATATTTTCAACGATTTTTTATAATAGATATATTACAATTCATTTAATATCATTTTCCTTTTAATATTGGAAATAAAAAAGAAATGTATATTTTATAGTGAAAATTTTTATTCAGTCGGCCCAACTTTTTAATATTATTTGTAGGAAATTAAAACAATTATTTTGTACAATCTTTTTTAGTTAAAATATTTTGTTTTTATTTTCAATTAGCGTAATTTTTGGATATCATTATTTTTCTAGGATATAATGTAGAAAATTAAAACAACTATTTTGTATAACTTTTTTTGGTTAAAATATTTTTATAAGTTTTTATTTTCACTTAGCACAATTTTTTTGATATCATTATTTTTGTAGGATATATTTTACACAAAATTAAAATAATTTGTAGAACAGTTTTTTACGGTTTAAAATAACACTATTTTGTGCAGATTAAAATAACTATTTTGTAGATTAAAATAATCCTATTTTGGAGAGATTTTTTACAGTAGTTTTTTAGAGTTAATAATACACTATTTTGCAAATTCATATACTGTTTTTTACGCGGACTTAGCACTTTTTTTTACCTTTTTTTAAAAGGGTAATTTTTTTAGGGATATCACTCTTTTTTGTACTATATATAATACATGCATCTTTAAGAATAACATGGTTCGTTGAAAAAGAGTTTCATAATTTCCTAAATATAATTCTTGCTATTTTTCAACGAACCAAGTTATTCTTAATAAAGAAGCATGTGTTATACGTTATCTTACATTTGCAATAATGATTTAAGAGCATATGTATATATTAATGCAGATAGAATTCAATATTATTAATCTAATTTAAATATTGCAGGAAGAGTTTGCTTATAAAGAAGTTTACATAAAGAAGTGGCTATATACTTTGTGCATAGTTCAATTAGGTAAGAAATAAATCATTAAAACACATGTTCTTGAATAATTATTGCGTATGCAAGATAACTTTTGTAATACGTGCATCTTTAAGAATAACTTGGTTCGTTGAAAAAGATTTCATCGAACCAAGTTATTTGTGAAGATTTTTGTTAGTTTTCAACGAGTACATTATCTTGCATACGCAATAATGATTCAAGAGCATACATATTAATGATTTATTTCTCACTTGACTGAACTATTCACAAAGTATATAGACACTTCTTTATGTAAACTTCTTTATAAGCAAACTCTTCCTGCAATATTTAAATTAGATTAATAATATTGAATTCTATCTGCATTAATATATACATATGCTCTTAAATCATTATTGCAAATGTAAGATAACGTATAACACATGCATCTTTATTAAGAATAACTTGGTTTGTTGAAAAATAGCAAGAATTATATTTAAGAAATTATGAAACTCTTTTTCAACGAACCAAGTTATTCTTAAAGATGCATGTATTATATATTTTATCTTGCATACGCAATAATGATTTAAGACCATATGTACTAATACAGATAGGATTCAACATTATTAATCTAATTTAAATACTGCAAGAACAGTTTGCGTGTAAAGATTCAACATTATTAATCTAATTTAAATACTGCAAGAACAGTTTGCGTGTAAAGAAGCTTATATTATGAAGAAGTGACTATATATATATACTTTCTGAATTATTGCACACGCAAGATAACTTATTTTATATAATACATGCATCTTTATAAATAAGTTGGTTCGTTGAAAACTAGCAAGAATTGTATATAAGTATATTCAAGTGTATATAAATAAATATATTTATTTATATATAATTGAATGTACCTAAATAAATACAATTTTTGCTAGTTTTCAACGCATCAAGTTATTTGTAAAGATTATATCAGTTATCTCTGCATATGCAATAATGATTTATTTATTTCTTACCTGATTAAACTATTAATTATTAATTAATCTATACGCGAGCCGGACAGTTGTTGATTGAGTTTATTTACGCGAAGTTAACCTTTATATTTATTTATTATAAATGCACTCTGGCAAACTTAACCTACCTGTCAAAACCGAGCGAACAGTAATATCACGGAGCGCCGCTAGCGCAATCTTATGTCGAATGCGCCAACCGTACAACTTTTGCGCTTTCTCATTGGCTGGAGATTTGGGCGACGATGACGATGACAAGGGAGACGTTTCTTAATGAAAATTTTTCATAATTCGACTTTACGTCATAATAGCTCCGTTCATAGTATACGTACAGCAAAACAAAAGACACTTTCATTATATAAATCAAACTCAGGCTATCGATTAAGCCTAGTAAGAACTCGATCCGTTCAGCGAATATATGTGAACTAAAAATATCGAGTGCTCTCATCTATCCGACTCGCGTAAAGATACACGGCGCGCGTCTTGTTGCTTACGCGAACTTAGCAAAGACACTACCGTGTCTCTTGATAAAATGTTATAAAAGAATAATACATATAGACAAATATTTTAATGTAATTACTAATGTTATCGCGAAATATTCACTAAGTATCACAATAATTTCTAAATAGACGCCATAAGTTTACAAATAAATATCTGACGAAAGATATTAAAAATTTATATGTATAAATATAAAATCTGAACATCATGGTGATATTCAGAATTTATATTTATAATTTATATATATAAATTTTTAATATCTTTCGTCAAATACTTATTTGTAAACTTATGGCGTCTATTTAGAAATTATTATGATACTTAGTGAATATTTCACGATAACATTAGTAATTACATTAAAATATTTGTCTATATGTATTATTTTTTTTTAACATTTTATTGGTAATACAAAAGTCATTATATCAGAAAGAAAAGAAACGTGCATCAGATAGATATCTTACAATTGCATGCCAATAATCTTATGATTTTGTTAATTATAGTATTCTTTATGTATTCTATTATAGTATCTATTTTTTTATAATTACAGTATGTATGACATAGTATCTATTCTTTTTTATAATTATAATATGTATTCTTATTATAATATTCTTTATGTATCTTTTAATTATAAAGAGACATAAAGAATATTATAATAAGAATACATATTATAATTATAAAAAAGAATAGATACTATGTAATACATACTTAATTATATAGATACTATAATAGAATACATAAAGAATACTATAATTAACAAAATCATAAGATTATTGGCATGCAATTGTAAGATATCTCTCTAATGCACGTTTCTTTTCTTTCTGATATAATGACTTTTGTATTACCAATAAAATGTTAAAAAAGAATAATACATATAGACAAATATTTTAATGTAATTACTAATGTTATCGCGAAATATTCACTAAGTATCATAATAATTTCTAAATAGACGCCATAAGTTTACAAATAAGTATTTGACGAAAGATATTAAAAATTTATATATATAAATTATAAATATAAATTCTGAATATCACCATGATGTTCAGAATTTATATTTATACATATAAATTTTTAATATCTTTCGTCAGATACTTATTTGTAAACTTATGGCATCTATTTAGAAATTATTATGATACTTAGTGAATATTTCGCGATAACATTAGTAATTACATTAAAATATTTGTCTATATGTATTATTCTTTTTTAACATATTTTTCTTTTTTATTGGTCATCTATAACTTCCACTTCCAAGGCTTCTCGGCTTCCAGGAGTTGTATATATTCTGTAAAATAAATCATAATAATCATATATTAATCATATGAATATTTATATAAAACTATTACATATAATATATGTAAATATAAATATACATACATTTTTTTCAATATTGGAAGTATGATACGGATGATGCTGGCAAATATTCCGATTGTACAGACGATGCGCGCACATATCCTGATTGCACTGCCGGTGCGCGCACATATCCTGGTTGTACGGGCGGTGCGTGTACATATTCTGGCTGTACGGATGATGCAGGCACATATCCTGCTTGCACAAGCGGTGCGCGCATATATCCTGATTGCACGGTCGGTGCGTACATATATCCTGGTTGTAAGGGCAGTACCTGCACATATCCTGATTGTACGGGCGATGCGTGCACATATTCTGGTTGTACAGGCGGTGTGTGCACATATCTTGGATGTACAGGCGGTGCGTGCACATATTCTGGTTGTACAGGCGGTGTGTGCACATATCTTGGTTGTACAGGCAGTGCGTGCACATATTCTGGTTGTATGAGCGGTGTGGGTCGCAATGCACGTCCACGTGCGGCATATTTTTGTTTCTTCTTTTCGCGGGTTACTGCTCTGCGAACCGCTTCATTAATGCGCTGTAAAAAAAATATATATTAATATAAAAATAAAATGTATTGATAAATAATCGACGCACAATACACATATGCACACATACATACAAGTAATCTTCCCAATCATATATTTCCCTTATAATTTTGTAACGATGCAGTAAGGCATCGTTACTATGGCAAATAAATTATTTATATTGCTAATGCTTGTCGCCTTTTCTCTCACTCCTCACCGCTTTCTCACTCGCTCGCATACTCATACTCTCGCTATCTCATTCATACACTCGTTTTCTCACTCACTCGTACTGCCCGGTGCTTGCTGTCTCGCTTACCCGCATACACTCGTTTGCTATCTCGCTTGCACGCATACACTCGCTCGCTATCTCGCTCGCACGCATACACTCGTTTGCTATCTCGCTCGCACGCATACACTCGTTTGCTATCTCGCTTGCACGCATACACTCGCTTGCTGTCTCGCTCTGATGCATTCGCCTTAATCAAGCGGCCCACCTGGAGGGAGTACTATGGAATGCAGCCGACCGGGTATAAAAGCCGGCCGAGCCGGCTCATCGAGACCAGATCCCGTCCTGCGATCCCATCGAACGCTCCGACCAGATCATTAACTCGAGGTGTCTCTCGATCCAGCCGGGTGTCTCCGGATTCCTGACCGAGGTGTTTCTCGGATCCGCTATCGAGGTGTCTCTCGATACAGCCGGGTGTCTCCGGCTTCCTGACCGAGGTATTTCTCGGATCCACTATCGAGGTGTCTCTCGATCCAGCCGGGTGTCTCCGGATTCCTGACCGAGGTGTTTCTCGGATCCGCTATCGAGGTGTTTCTCGGATCCGCTATCGAGGTGTCTCTCGATCCAGCCGGGTGTCTCCGGATTCCTGACCGAGGTGTTTCTCGGATCCGCTATCGAGGTATCTCTCGATCCAGCCGGGTGTCTCCGGCTTCCTGACCGAGGTGTTTCTCGGATCCGCTATCGAGGTGTCTCTCGATCCAGCCGGGTGTCTCCGGATTCTTGACCGAGGTGTTTCTCGGATCCGCTATCGAGGTGTCTCTCGATCCAGCCGGGTGTCTCCGGATTCCTGACCGAGGTGTTTCTCGGATCCGCTATCGAGGTGTCTCTCGATCCAGCCGGGTGTCTCCGGATTCCTGACCGAGGTGTTTCTCGGATCCGCTATCGAGGTGTCTCTCGATTCGACCGGGTGTCTCCGGATTCCAGGGCTGACGTGACACTCAGCTCTTCCGCTTTGTACAGTAGTTTAAGTTGCGCCGCCGACCGTTGCGATATTCCGCCCGCGTTTGCGTTCTGCCTTGTACATAGTTTCCCGCTTAGCTTTAATTGCCCGCGCACGCTTGCATGCTGCCTTGTACATAGCTCACCGCCTAGATTTAATCGCGACTCGAATCCCAGACACACTACGATACGAACACGTTCAACCGCACCGACACACACACACACACACACATCACGCACACAAACCTACCACTTGTACATATTGTAAATATATAATAATAAAGAGTATTTCCCGCATTGTTCGCACAAGCTTGATTCTCCCCTTCTCTCGAATCCTGGCTAACCGACGAGCCGATCCGGAGCGTCGAGAAAGGCGACCGCGTTACAATTTATTAAAATATTATGATATTCACCTTGTTTATGTTTTGTTCCTGCCTCACGTCCCCTAGTACCGACGCCGTCGCCGTCGTCGTTGATACTCTCCCGTCGGTGGTCAGCGGCGTCGTCGCCCTTGACACTCTCTCGTCCGCTGATAACGGCGCCGTCGCCGTTGACACTCTCCCGTCCGCTAATAGCGGCACCATTGTCATTGCCACTCTCCCGTCGGCGGATTGCGGCGCCATTGTCATTGCCACTCTCCCGTCGCCTGATAACGGCGCGATTGTCATTGCCACTCTCCCGTCGCCTGATAACGGCGCCGTCGCCGTTGACACTCTCCCGTCCGCTGGTAGCGGCGCCGTCGCCGTTGACACTCTTCCGTCGGCTGAAGACGACGCCGTTGTCGGCACCATCCTCACTTTTGCTGATAGTGGCGACAACGACATCGTCTCCGTCGTCTTTCTTGATCTGATGCTGTCTTCGCTTCTTGCTGAAATAAATTTATAATTATATATATATATATATATTCGCACAGGAGAGAGAGTGAGACAAAGCGAGGAAAAGAGAGTGTGGGAGAAGAATGAGAAGAGTCAGAAAAAGAGAGAGAGAGAGAGAGAGAGAGAGGAAGAATGAGAGGAGAGAGTGAGGAAAATAATGAGAGAAGAAAATACGCTAAGAAAACTATGAAAGTGTATAAAATATACTTACGTCGAGGCATCGTTCCACTCTCAACGACGCACAACAATGAACTACTTCTTGTCCAGTGTTGCCAGAAAGCAGACGCGGCTCACACGCACATGGTCAGCGAGGCACGTGTGCGTGTGCGCCGCGTCTTCTATCTGGCAACGTCGCCTCAGTCCACTTTGGAAAAAAAACGATCTGGCCGATTCCGAGATTCGGCATTGCTGCGTTTATTTATGTATGTAATAAAACGCGAGCACGTGCGTCAATGACATCACTGTTATTTTTAGATTGCACTGAGCGATTTTTTGAGCGATTTTTGCTCGTTTTCCTGCGATTCAACTCCTTATAAATGGAAATAATAAAAATTATAAAAATTGTTATTATACTTATACCATTTAGCAAAAAAAATCAATAAAATTGAAATATATTAAAATTAATATTAATTGAAATATATTAAAATTAATATTAATATTAATATAATATTAATTTTTAAAACATCAATAAAAATAAGTTTTAATATTTGTTGCATAAGTTATTTACATATTTTTGAATTATAGATCATATAAATTTATTTTTTTATTGTGTAAGGAAAAATACTTATGTAAAAATACATATTTGTTAAGAAAAAATATTTATTAATGGAAAACAGCAAAAAAATGTAATTGCAATTACATTTTTGTTTTACTGTTTTCTGTTAATAAATACTTTTTCTTAATAAATATGTATTTTTACATAAAGCATTTTTCTGTACATAAAAAAAATAGATCTATATAATCTATAAATCAAAATATGTAAATGACTTAACCGTTCTTTTTAATATCGATCTTTGGAAAATTTATTGAAATATAATGAAATTTTATTTATTTATTTTTTTGCTAAATGGTATACCATAATTAATAATTTATATTACTTGTTTTAATATAAGTGTAACATAAATACCTGCATTTAATACATTAAAGTACACTGCGATCTTGGCGTCAGGGTAGCGGACTGGGCTTGTCAAAAAATGTTTCAGACAAAAGTTGTATGGTTTCGAGGGCGCCATAAGAGGGTACCATTGGTTTGACCTTGAAGAGTCATTTAAAGGTCATGCGAAGGTTACTTTAATTTTTTTCAATGGAACACTATATATTTCTGCATATTCTTGTAGCTCATCTTGAGAGCTTTCCAAAACACTATAATAAAGTATTTCTTCATCGAGCACTTTTCGAGTTATGAGACTTGAAATAATTTCTTAATTTTACTTAAACCATAAAATATCTAGTAAAATATACATTTTCCGATCTTACCTTAATACTTTTATGTACAAAATAATGAGAGGAATCAATTGGTGTAAAGAAAACATACAGTTGTTTGTAAAAAAAAATAAGGAATTGTTATGCAACTTACATATTTTTTCTTAGAAATAACTATGTGTTTTCTTTACACCAATTGATTCTTTACACCTCTCATTATTTTGTACATAAAAGTATTAAGGTAAGATAATCGAAAAATGAACATTTCACTAGATATTTTATGGTTCATGTCAAATTAAGAAATTATTTCAAGTCTCATAACTCGAAAAGTGCTCCATGAAGAAATACTTTATTATAGTGTTTTGGAAAGCTCTCAAGATGAGCTATAAGAATATGCAAAAATATATAGAATGTTCCATTTAAAAAAATTAAAATAACCTTCGCATGACCTTCAAATGACTCTTCAAGGTCAAACCAATGGTACCCTCTTATGGCGCCCTCGAAACCATACAAGTTTTGTCTGAAACATTTTTCTCTCTCGGGCTTGGTTTTCGAGATATTTCAATGTCCAGATAAATGAGCCACCCTGTATAATTCTAAAACATGTAAATAATTTAGAAAACAAATACTGTTATTTATACATAAGGCGTGCGCAAAAAGTACCGGCTTGGTTAAAATATCTTGAAAACGTTTTTGAAAACAATTGTTCATACAAAAGTTGTAGGGTTTTATATGGCGCATTACATAGCAATATTATTATGATCCTGGAAAGCATGGTCAAGATAACGTGAAAGTTCCTTGTTTTTTTTTAAGGAAACCTGTTTTCCTGTACATATTCTTGTAGCTTATCTGAAAAGCTAAAAGCTGTAAAAGCTCAAAACACTGTAATAAAGTATTTTGTCATTGAGTACTTTTGGAGTTATGGAGCTTGACATAATTTCTTAATTTTGCATTAACCATTAAATATGTAGTAAAATATTCATTTTTATCTTATCTTTACTTTTATGCACAAAGTAACGAGAGGAATAAATTGGCGTAAAGAAAACACAGTTGGTTTTAAAAAATATGTAATTTGCAATTAACAATTATATATTTATTTTGAAAAATGTTCGTTATGTTGTGCATACAAAGATAAAATAAACGAAAAATGAATATTTTACTATATATTTTATAATTTATGCAAAATTAAGAAATTATTTGAAGCCCCATAACTGAAAAATTACTCAAGGAAAAAATAATTTATTACAGTATTTTGAAAAGCTTTGAAGGTAAGCTACAAGAATATGTACAGGAAAACATAGGTTTCCCTTTAATAAATTAAAGGTGACCTTTACGTGACTTTGAGAATACTTTTCAGAGTAATAATAATATTACTATGCAATGCGCTATATGAAACCCTACAACTTTTGTATGAAACATTTTTTTCCAAAATCTCGTTTTCAATATATTTTACCAGTCCGGTATTTTTTGCGCACCCTGTATATTGACGCGCTGTCATGTATCGCGGAGCAAGTCGACTCATCTTCGCATGCAGTGATGCCAGAATAGATACGCTGGCAGCACTGTTCACATGCGTGCGCCTGTCTATTGCACAGATACTCCGTATCGTGCGGTGCAGGACGTACGTACGTAACAAGAAAAGCGCGCGCGACTGTTATAACACGTTACTGTTATAACCTGATCGTATCGATAAAAGATCGTAGCGATATAGTGAAAAACTAATAAAATAAATTTTTATTTGTGTAGTTTATTTTGTAGTGTTTGAGTTTTTAGTGTATCACAGTGTGTCTACATAATGGGGCGAAAGTATGATAAAATACATTTGCCTCTGACTCGGCGCAGAGCTTCCTTCAAGAAAGGCTGGTTTATAAGGTGAGCATATTTCCATTGATACATATATGTGCATACATATACGAGGGTAGGGTGAAAAGTTTCGGGCCTCACATAGAAATGGCGTTATTATGCTTATTTTTTTGGCGGCGTTGCATGATTTCATATTTCATCAAATTACTCCGAAAGTTTCAAGTCGATGCGTTACTTAATGTAGTCAGTCAAAACTATATGAAGTAACGCATCGACTTGAAACTTTTGTGGTAACTTGATGAAGGATGAAATCATGCAACGCCGCCAAAAAAATAAGCATAGTAACGCCACGTCTATGTGAGGCTCCAAACTTTTCACCCTATCCTCGTATACATACATACATACATACATACATACATGCATACATACATACATACATGCGTGCATAAATAAAATACGTCCATAGATTTTAAAAATAATTATAAATTTTCAGTTAGAAATATTTATAAAATATATAAATATAAAATAATATAATAAATGTTTTTTAAAAATTTTAACAATGCTACAGAAAAGAAAGAAAATAGTAATTGAATTGAAAAAATATATATAAAATTATATACATTATGTACATATTTTATACATATTTAAAATATTATGTTTTGAAAATTTGTTCCACTGTATTTAAAAATTTAAATTTTTAAATCTTTATTTAAATATAATTTTTCATAAATATAATAAATATATTAAATTTAAATTATTTTCATAAAGATATTATTATAAAGAAGATTAATTTTGAAAAATGTAAAAAAAATAATATATAAATAAATTTGGAATTACTGCTACATGATATTGAACATTTTATAAATATTCAATATCATATAGCAGTAATTCCAATTTATATATTATTTTTGTAACATTTTTCAAAATTAATCTTCTTTATAATATATCTTTAGTAAAATAATTTAAATTTAATATTTATGAAAAAAATTTAAATTTTTAAATAAAGTAGAATAAATTTTCAAAACATAATATTTTAAATATGTATAAAATATTTACATAATGTATATAATTTTATATATATTTTTTCAATTCAATTACTATTTTATTTCTTACATTTTGTAGCATTGTTAAAATTTTTAAAAAACATTTATTATATTATTTTATATTTATATATTTTATAACAAAAAGTTTATATAATGGGTATTTAAAAAATGTCGCATACGTTCACCGCCATTCGATGAAGAATAAAAATTGAAAAAAAATATGTAATACTATTTTTTTATGTGATAAATAGTTTCATCGCATATTGTTATCAGGTAGTGTGAATTATTGTTATCAGGTAGTGTGATTATAAGAGTAAACGAGCGGCGGAATCACAGCCTTCCGCGCTTCACGCGTTTCGCTATTTGCTTACTGTTGCAGTTCTGCGCTGATTGATTGATTACAATAATTACTTGCAATGAAACTATTCATTGCATCGAAAAATAGAATTACACGTTTTTTCTTAGATTTTTATTCTCTATCTAATGGCGCAAAGCGTATGCGGCACTTTTGAATATTTTGTATACCAATGATATTGAAAAAATTACAATTTCTGAAACATTTTTTGCAGTCTTTTGTTTATTTTGTACTTAAAAATAAGTTATACTAAGTAAAATCATTTAAAATAAGTTATGTATTTTTTTGTAGTAGTTGTGTAGTAGTTGTAGTAGTTAGTGCCAGAGGCGATCTATTCGTGTGCTGGTAATTTTTATAAATACTTTGCTTCAGTTACGGTATGCATGTGCGTTCTGAAAAAAATCCAGAGGCGATCTATTCGTGTGCTGGTAATTTTTATAAATACTTTGCTTCAGTTACGGTATGCATGTGCGTTCTGAAAAAAATCCAGAGGCGATCTATTCGTGTGCTGGTAATTTTTATAAATACTTTGCTTCAGTTACGGTATGCATGTGCGTTCTGAAAAAAATCCGGAGGCGATCTATTCGTGTGCTGGTAATTTTTATAAATACTTTGCTTCAGTTACGATATGCATGTGCGTTCTGAAAAAAATCCAGAGGCGATCTATTCGTGTGCTGGTAATTTTTATAAATACTTTGCTTCAGTTACGGTATGCATGTGCGTTCTGAAAAAAATCCAGAGGCGATCTATTCGTGTGCTGGTAATTTTTATAAATACTTTGCTTCAGTTACGATATGCATGTGCGTTCTGAAAAAAATCCAGAGGCGATCTATTCGTGTGCTGGTAATTTTTATAAATATTTTGCTCCAGATATGGTGTGCGTTTTTATAAAATTGTTATAAAATATTTCAAGCATTTTTGTTTGCAAAAATTATGTATTGTATTATAATTAATTTTTGTAGCTATTCGATCAAAACTAAACAAAAGACTGCACTTATTTTTGAGAGATTAAACGTTCATATTTTTTTCAACTTTTTATTATTTTTTAATATTTTACAAATACTAATCCATTAATTTTTCTTTGCAGGCGGCAGTTATTGAGGCAAATCGAAAAAGAAATAAACTCTAGGAATGCTTGCGTTAGTAAGGGTACTAACAATGAATCCATCGATTTTAAGAAATCGGTGGAATTACTTCCCGATATGATGGATTCGAAAGTTAGTGCCCAAAGTATTCAATGCGTAGAGTCAACTTCAGAGTCAGGTATGTATTATGATAATGTTGACAACTGCGACGATAACAATACACTTGTTATCGATAATAAAGACCTTCTAGATCCTTTTTGTATCGAGGAAAATTTGCCCGAAGGCCGTCGCATTGTCGATATTTCTTTTATGTGGAATGAAATCCATAGAACTTTCGATAATCATGCACGAGGAATAGAGTGCCAATTTAAAGATTGGAAACTCATAAATTCTTATCGTCCTGGGCTCATGACGCAATTGTTCTTCAAATGCCAAATGTGCCATTATGAAGCTAACATCTGGTCAGAACCCACAGAGCCAAAAACATTGGACATAAATACGGCTGCTGTAGCAGGAACTATCACAGTTGGAATTGGTTTTGCCCAATTGGAAGAACTGTGTGCAGCTATGAACATTCCATGTATGTCCGATAAAACTTATATGAAATATCGAGAAAATGTAATCGATGATTTTGAGACAACAGCTATGGAAAATATGAAAATAGCTGGCGAAGTTGAAAAGCAACTCGCTCTCGAAAGAAAAGAAACAATAAACGGTATTCCGTATATAACTGTTATAGCGGATGGTAGTTGGATGAAGAGATCGTATGGTAACGCCTACGATTCTCTTTCCGGCGTTGGTGCAATAATTGGTTACCGCACAAAAAAGATTCTTTTTGTCGGTGTCCGCAATAAATTTTGCACGATGTGATATAGCGGAAAGAAATAGAATCGAACCAAAACACCATAAATGTTACAAAAATTTCGATCGTAACGCAAGTTCCACAAGTATGGAGAGCGATGCCATAGCAGAAGGCTTTAAAAGTAGCCTGGAAATGCATGGAATAATCTATAGAACAATTATTGCCGATGGTGATAGCAGCGTATATCAGACCATCGTTGATAGCAGACCATATCGCGAACAAATGATCACCGTGAAAAAAATTGAATGTACAAATCATTTGCTTCGCAATCTGTGCAAAAAGTTGAAGATTGTAGCAGAAACAACTCAGCAAAAAATGCAAAGAAAGCGTGGTTTCGTCTATCTACGAAATGTTGTAAAAAACAACATTTTGAAGATACGAAAAGAAGTGATAAAAGCAATCGATTTACGAGGAAAAGAAGAGCAACCTGACCATTATAAGGCTATGGAATTGCAAAAAGATATATTAAATATTCCTAGCCATATATTTGGTGAACATAAACGCTGTAAAGAACGCGGTCGAATTTGTGACTGTGCTGACGAAATGAAGAAAAATTATGTACCGTTTCTGAAGTTGCACGGTCTTTATCAAAAAATAGAGAGTGCTATGATATATTTAAGCGCTTATTCGGATAGCTCATTGCTGAAATTAACGAATAATCCTGCAGAATCATTCAACTCGATAATCTGCAAAGAAATTAGTGGAAAACGCATCAATTTTGGTAATCGAGGCTCCTATAATGCTAGAATTGCGGGGGCAGTTGTACAATATAATACACAACAAGTTCTCACGCAAGTGCATCAAAATATATGTAAAAGTGTTCCTTCCATTATCGAGACTTTGGAAAAGCGACGACAAGCAAAAGTTGCAAGAACCAGGGAATCTCGAGAAATGAATGGAAGGCAAAAAAAGTTTAAGCGGGAATCAGGAACAGATTGCTATTATGGTCCGCAATCACAAAAACCGGATCTCCCACTTGATGTTTTTGAGCAACTTCGACAAAATCATTTGGAAAAGTTGCTTGAAAATGCCAAAAATTGGAGACAAATTGAACGTGATACAATGGAGCAAAGTGAATCTGATTTGTGGCACTCGTTGAGACAGGAAATGTTGACGGCGTCTAATTTTGGAATCGTATGTCGCATGAGACCGACAACGTCTTGCGCCTCAATTGTAAAAAATATTTTATTTCCTCCTTCAATCGATACCGCGGCAATGAAATATGGTCGCGAGAAAGAAAATATTGCGAAAACAGAATTGGCCATAACATTAAAAAAGGAGATTAAAACTTGCGGATTATTCATTGACATAGAAAATCCATGCTTAGGTGCTTCTCCTGATGGACTCATTGATAAAGATGGTCTGATAGAAATAAAATGTCCTCTGTCAGCTGAGCATTTAACAGCGGAAGAGGCCATAAAAACGCTGCCTCAACTAAAAGGCATCTTTGATAAGAAAAATTCAAATAAGATGAATCAGAATCATCGATTTTTCTATCAAATTCAAGGGCAGTTAAATATAACGCAGCGAGATTATTGTATTTTCGCTGTATGGACGCCAAAAAGCATGAAAATAGTACGTGTTAATAGGGACAATGTATTTTGGAATAATAAAATGCTGCCCTTTTTAACACGTTTCTATTATGATTGCATGCTTCCAGAAATCTTGGATAGTCGGCATAATAGGCATATGCCAATTAGAAATCCAAAATACATAATTGAAGCTCAACAAGAAGCAGCGAAAAAAATAATTAATCGAAAAAGTCTTCGACAATGTAATTCAGAAGACGAAAACATTATCCAAAAAGATGAATGTTTCGAATCTGAAATAAATGGTTCGAATATTTTAGCAATGGAAGCAACTATTGTTACTGCTCCGGGTGCAGAACAAGATGACGATTGCATCGTTATTAGTTACTCCAAAAATAGAGAACTAACTGAAGACGATATAGCAAAGCAAAGAGAATTTTTAGATAATTCAGTTGCTCCTTTATATGTAGTAAAGGATGATGTTTTACCTATAGATAGCAAAATAAATGACGAATCATTAGACCTACTTTTACGCGTTATAAGAGATGATTCTCATTTTGAAACACAAAGTGTGCTATATTTGGAATATCCTCATATAATTGTAGCAAGTCGTAGCGACAAAAGCTTACAAATTATTGGAGGAAATTGTAGTGATCATTGGCGATGTATTTTTTGACGGCACCAAACTTGGAGTGTACGATAGTTTACCTGGTTGTACATACGATAAATTGGTGCCTAAAGAAAAAAATTATATTCATCGCCGTTATCCACAAATTAATAAAAATAATATAATATTTGAAACGGTTCAAGCACAACCTGATGGTATATCCTGTGGAATTTATGCTGCAGCTTTCGCTACAACTATAGCCTTAGGAGGAAATCCTTGTACGGAGAAATATTCCACTAATGTGAAATATATGAGACATTTTTTAAAAATTGTAGCAGAAAATAGACTGTCGCCTTTTCCAAAATGAATATCGTTGGAAAAAGACGTCTCAATGCAAATATCTCGTTTGCATATATCGGAGAGACGAAAAAAATACATATATTATATGTATATTATATATGGTTGCGTCTCACGGGAATGGGCGATGGAGGGGCCCATTCTATTCTCGATATAAATATATTATTTCGAGGCAACAAATGTATTGTGAATATTTCTAAATATTATTTGTAAATTTTACAAATATACAATATTACTTCAAATAACGTGCACAATACATTTAATATTATTAGCTTTTGATTACATCGATTAGTAAACGAGTCGTGTATAATTTGTAATTTGTTAAAAAAGTTATACGCAAATATCCTTTTTATTGTATACAGGGTGTCAACAAAGTCCCGGGACAGCTAAATATCTCATAAACGGTGCATTTTAGGAAAAAATGTTTTAGGCAAAAGTTGTTTGGTTTCGAGGGGGCCATAAGACGGTACCATTGGTTTGACCTTGAAGAGTCATTTGAAGGTCACGTGAAGGTCACTTCAATTTTTTTAAATGGAACACCCTATATATTTTTGCACACTCTTGTAGCTTATCTCGAGAGCTTTCCAAAACACTATAATTAAGTACCTTTTCGTTAAGTACTTTTTGAGTTATGAGGCTTGAAATAATTTCTTAATATTACATAAACCATAAAATATCTTGTAAAATATTTATTTTTCGATTATCTTACCTTAATACTTTTACGTACAAAACAATGAGAGGAATCAATTGGTGTAAAGAAAACACATAGTTGTTTTGAAGAAAAAATATGTAATTTGCAATTAACAATTCCATATTTTTTCTTAAAAACAACTATGTGTTTTCTTTACACCAATTGATTCCTCTCATTATTTTGTACATAAAAGTATTAAGGTAAGATAATCGAAAAATGAATATTTTACAAGATATTTTACGGTTTATGTAAAATTAAGAAATTATTTCAAGCCTCATAACTCAAAAAGTACTTAACGAAAAGGTACTTAATTATAGTGTTTTGGAAAGCTCTCGAGATAAGCTACAAGAGTGTGCAAAAATATATAGGGTGTTCCATTTAAAAAAATTGAAGTGACCTTCACGTGACCTTCAAATGACTCTTCAAGGTCAAACCAATGGTACCGTCTTATGGCCCCCTCGAAACCAAACAACTTTTGCCTGAAACATTTTTTTCTAAAATGCACCGTTTATGAGATATTTAGCTGTCCCGGGACTTTGTTGACACCCTGTATACAGAATGTCGCAGCGTATTATAAATAAACGCTTGTAGAGCGCAGTAAATTGAACAACAGTCCCATATCATTTTGCACGATTGTCGCAATAATAACAGAAATATTGAATAAAATCGGACGAATGTGTGTGTGTGTGTGTGTGTTTGAGAGAGAGAGAAAGAAAGAGAGAGAAACGTTCGGCCACTCGTGCTATAGCATGGGCCAGACATTTTGTCGGCACGCGGCAAGGGGACGGTCAGCGCGGCGTGCAGTTGCCATTGGTTACACCGCTATCGCCGGCCGCGCTAACCATCCCCTTGCCGCGTGCCGACAAAATGTCTGGCCCATGCTATAGCACGAGTGGCCGAACGTTTCTCTCTCTCTCTCTCTCTTTCTTTCAAACACACACACACACACACATTAGTCCGATTTTATTCAATATTTCTGTTATTATTACGACAATCGTGCAAAATGATATGGGACTGTTGTTCAATTTACTGCGCTCTACAAGCGCTTATTTATAATATGCTGCGACATTCTGTATATACAATAAAAAGGATATTTGCGTATAACTTTTTTAACCAATTACAAATTATACACGACTCCTTTACTAATCGATGTAATCAAAAGCTAATAATATTAAATGTATTGTGCACGTTATTTGAAGTAATATTGTATATTTGTAAAATTTACAAATAATATTTATAAATATATTCACAATATAATTTTATTATACATATCAGTATTTTGACAATATATATTTTTCTACATTTTTCATATATTTTTATATATTTTATATATTTTCATATATATATATATATATATATATATATATATATATATATAAAATCATATTTTTATTATATATATAAAGACATAACTAATGAGAGTAATAGTAGAATTGTGTAATATGTATGCAATAAAGACAGATCTATGCTCTAAAATCGTTGCTTGTACGAGACGATAGATCAGTGAAAATGCAACATTTTTTGTTCCAATAAACACAATTAAACACAATGTAACGAAAAGCTTTCGCATTGCTCTTTCTAAAATATGTATGTCTTTTTATATTAGATAAGAATGTCGGTAACATAACTATAAGTGTTGGTAATGTACCGACACTTTTAGTTATGTTAAAATGAGGGCGCCTACCCGTCGGAGTTCGGCTGCGACTCCGGCATCCTCTTAATGAACAATGCAGTATTTGGCAAAATGATGGAAAATGTGCGTAATCATGTAGATGTAAAATTATTGACAAAGTGGGACGGACGATACGGCGCAGAAGCAATGATAGCAAAACCAAATTCGAAATTTCCATAGTCGAAGTAAAATTTTATAAACCGATTTATTTTATAAACCGATTAAAAAATGTTAAATTTTTTTTCACCCCACCCCCTTTTAATCGATATTTAATCAATCCCTGAGATTGTTGATGCATCTTTTGCTTGTTATTTGTTCGTCTTTGGTAGCACAACATAGCACAACTTGCAAAACCAGATTATCTGTTATAGTTTGAAAAATACATGCATGTAAAATTTTGTATTCTTAAAAATTCGTTTCTAATTTCTGTTCCACAACAAAAACTAATGATCTGACGGTATTTTGTCATTAGAAAAAGTTGTACTCGTCTAGCACAATCTGGCACAAGGGGAAAAAAAATGTTAAATTTTTTTTCACGCCCACCCCTTTTTAATTGATATTTAATCAAACTTTATAATTACCTATATTTTTTTATCTGTTTATCCTTTCTAATTATGAGGATAATATAGCACAATTGATAGAAATTTAATTAATGCTATAAAAAATGATTTATGTATTATTATTGTTTTTAACTTTACGAATTTTTTTTAGCTAAATGGAATAAGATAACAAAGTTTGCTTAACGGCACAATACGGCACAAACTTATGCCAATTTGTTAAAAAAAATTGAACTCGATTGGGACAAAGTGCGGGGCTAGTAATTTTTTTTTGTTTATTTTCTCGAATATGGTTCAAGTTATTGAGTTGCGGTTTGCGGCACACATTAGCACAAACGTAGCACAATACAGCACAATCAATAAAAATATAAAATTCAAAAAGTGCGGGGCTAACTTCACACAGGTGACTAGTTGTCTCTTTTTGGAGACGTTTTTTTTCTCTCGCACGGTTGACCGAAACATAATTAATGCGATAATAGTATATCTGTATGTGTCGCCTACTGCGTCGAATCAGATGTTGCATATCTCAGTATTTTCTTTATCTCGTCTATCATTATTTGCAGCACCTGCACGTTTGTTTCGAGCGCGATTATTTTTTGCTCGATTTCTTCCCATTGATTTTTCACAAGTTTTTCCACGTATCGTTTGTTCACGGCATCGGTATCAGTTTCCGGTTGCGCTACGCGTTGAATCTTACGCGATCTTGCGTCAAAATTATTGGCAGTCAGACACAGAGCATTATCGCGTATATAATTTCTGAATAATCCATTCCATTGATAGTACGAATTATTCGACGTTCCGAGCGATAAACCAAATTTATTAATCGACATTTCGGTACCGAGAACATTGACCAAATGACACGTATTGTCAACGCATAGTTTAATTTATATAATAATGCCAGCCTCGCGAAGTTCTTCGATAATTGACAAGATTTCATTGTCGTGAGCATTGTTACCGGCTGGACGCGAAGCGTCCAGCAATCGCAAACGATCTACCAACTCGTTGGGATCGTTCCAATGCACGTAATCGATTTTGTTGTCGTTTAGCGTCATAGTACGCGGCACATCTATACCTTTCCCCACCATTTTACCAGCGAATAATGGCGCAATTATATATTTATACTTGTATCCTTTGTTACCCAAAATAGGATTATGCATAATGTTGCCGCGCCTATGCACATTTGTTGCTTTTAATATACTTTTATATTTATGCTTATCATCTTCAGTGTATACGGTATCGTCGGGCAATCTCTTGAAAATTAACTCGTAGAGACCCGGCGTTTCCACGTATTTTACCTCATCGATGAATATATTATCGTTCTTGTCCACATCGAAACGTTTATCACCGAGCATAATTCCTTCGTTGGTAAACTTAACACTATAGACGTAATCCATACTCTTATTTTTATCACCGCTCATAATAACTCCTATATACTTTTGCGCTAGTGGACCAAAATGATCTCGCAATGTTTTTTGACCTTCGGATGTTTCTAATTCGCGTCGGACCGTCGTTATAAGCGAGTCCGGCGTGCTTTTGGAAATTTCTTCGACGTACGGGGATGGCATTGTTTGACACGGTTGTACTTCTATCGGATTAGATACATTCGGTAATTGTTCCATTCGTTTACGTTTCGGTGTAGAAGTTATTAGTGAATCATTCATTATGTTTGACCATGTTCGCTTTATTGCACGTTTTGACTCTTTTTTCTCCTCGTGCTTTTCTCCGAGCGTACTCAATGGCTCGATTTTTGGCGTATCAGATTCGATACTAATGGTATTTTCGACAAGCTGTTTTAAAGGTTTGGTAATTGGTTTAAATTGTCTTTCCAATATGACATTTTCCTCCATTTTACCAGTTTTTAAAGCGTGACATTTTTAGCGAATTGATTCGCTCGTTTTTGCAATCTCCCTCGCAATCTTCTCACGGTCCTCATCATTGTTGATCGTCTTCATACTGCGCTTGGATGACATTGCTCGAATGATGTGTCGATAGCGACTAACCGCTTTACGGTATTGCGAAATCGTTAAATCCTCTTCTATATCGTCCATTGGTCTGCGAACTGTCTTTGTCGATCACTACGAATCCATACTTGTGTTGTCAACATTTCTGACACAATGCGCGGAAATCGTCATAAAACATGTCGGTATTTACATGATCATTGTACACGTGTTTCAAGTTCGTGCCGCCTTGTTTAGATAAAATCAAAAGATTCGCATTATCGCGTATAAGATGCTTGGGTATCTTGGCGTACGTTTGACAGAGATAGAAACAGTCGGCGCTCGAATGTCGTCCCATTGTAAAGTATTTTCTTATCGTGTCTTGCTTGTCGCATGCCACATCATCAAAGATAAAGATGGAATTCGAAAGCGCCTTGCTCGGTGGAATAACATCGGTTATTAGAGAATGTAAAATAACCAATTTCGTCTATAAGTGCTAGTAAATTTTCCAAGTATCTATATTTTGGTTGTTGAAGCGATTTCGAGTATACGTATACGTTCTCGAAACGTACACCGTACGGACTTTCTATCAAGCTAACCAACACGTTTGTCTTACCACAGTTTGAAGGACCGCAAACGATACCGCGTATAGTAGTCGGCAGCATGTTTCCATGTTTGCGTACTTCTTTCTCCGACATTAGTTTATCGTCGAAATTTGATACTTTGATTATCCGTGCTTTCGCACGAACCGCATGTTTTTTCTCTCGATTCAATTTTGCAAATGAGCCATAATGGGGAGAGGCCTATTATAGAGGTGTCTCGACTTGAAACCGCTCAGTATCAAAAATGTTTCTCCTTCTGTCGGATAAAAGAGACATTCTCTGGCTTACTGCCGAACAACTGCAGTATATCCCAAAGATTGTTTTACTGCAAAATTTTGGTAATTACGTGGAATTATTGTGGGACAAGCTTTCCGAATGCATAAAGATTGATTCGGAGGTTCGACAATATCGTCGGTGCATACGACATTATAATTTGCCGTGGCAGCGAACGCACATCGACGGTCCACCACCATTGATAAAAGATTGTGACGAATATCGGTGAGAATCGTAAGAGGCAGCGGTCTCTTAAATCGTGCGATAAACGCGCTCCCCATTGAATTACATATTCTCGGTTATCAATTTTGCGGCCCGGGAACTCGATTAGAGAAACGGTTGGCTAGAAGCGATTGATCGAGGCATTAATCCATTGGACGCCTCCTGTCGCGAGCATGGCATTGCTTATTCGCGAAGCAACGACCTCGACGAACGACACGTCGCGGATCGCGTACTAGCTGGAAGAGCGCGAGAACGTATCACCGCGAGGGATTCGACTCTTGGCGAAAGAGCAGCCGCTATAGCTATTTGGGCGGCTATAAAGGCGAAGACAAAACTCGGCATGAGAATGAAAAAGCCGTCGACGACAAAAAGGAGGAAAAAACGAATACTTCCAGTAGCGAAACGCGGTGGTATTTTACCACTTTTACCGTTATTGGGAGATGTCGGTTCTTTGGCCGGCGGTGCGGCTGGAGTCGCAAAGGCGGTAAACGATAATAGGCGGTGCAACGTCAGCTGGAAGAAATGCGGCGTCACAATCGCGCTATGGAAGGTCGCAGACTTTACCTCGCTTCATACAAGCGTGGACAAGGATTCTCAACGAAGTCTAAGAGAAAAAAAACGTCGAGAAAAGATTAAAAGTGCCTACGGGTGCGACAACTAACGTGCAATTGGAACAATTGGCGAGACATATGTGCATACCTTTCTTTAGAGGTGTTTTCATGCGTAATAATTTACCGATAAGCGGCGTACGACGAAACGAGAGCGATATATCGTTAATTTGGATGACGTTGATGGTCCCGGTACTCATTGGATAGCGTACGCAAAGAGAGGAAATCGTGTCATATATTTCGAGTTTTGGAAATCTTCGACCATCCAGGGAACTTGCGCGATATTTCGGACGAGTGAAAATTGAATACAATTACACGTCATATCAAAATTACAATCAGAATATCTGTGGACAGTTGTGTTAAATTTTTTTAAACAGTCGACGATCAATTTAAAGCCTGACAATCCACCGTCACGACTTAGTATTCGTTCGACATGTCACTGACACTTACGTTGACTGGCAGAAGCAGCGTTCTCGCTGTAAGCTATTTTCCCGCTATAGATTTGACCGATGCCGATTACAAGCTCGGTTTAACAGACTTTGAAACTTATCATACGATTCCGAACGTAAATTTTTCGAATAATAAATTTTACTTTGACGACGACAAAAAAATTACGATTCCTGAAGGCTCGTACGAATTGCACGCTATAAATGATTATCTCAAACGTGCAATTTTGCAAGATGAACGCGTTTTCAAAGACATTGAAAACGATGATGAGGAATATCCAATTGTGCTCCGCGCCAATCATAGTACGCTAAAGAGCGAAATCAAATGCGCCTACAGAGCAAACTTTACCAAACCCGACAATGTAGGATCATTGCTTGGATTCTCGTCGAATCGTATATTGCAACCTCGCAAGTGGTACGAATCAGATGAACCGGTTAATATTATAAACGTGAATATTATTCGTATAGAATGTAACGTGACCACTGGTGCGTACTAGTGACGTAACGAATATTCGCATTCGCATTCGCATTCGCATTCGCGAATATTCGCTGATTTCAAAGTATTCGCATTCGCATTCGTATTCGCAGAAAATATGCGAATGTTTTTCGAATATTACTTTAGTAAAAGTTGGTTTCTTTAAAGGAAGAGATATATAAAATGTTGTAAAAAAAACTAGACAATAATTTTTCTTTATTAAGTTGACCAGCCTTAAAGATTTACATTGTAAATTTTACAATGTATTAATAATTTTGTTGACCGAAAACCAAAAACATAATAGTATTTTACTTACAACTACACAAATTGACTAGATCTTATTTGGCTAAGATAGGAACTAAACAATTCAGCAGTCTTCTTGAGTTTAAATTATTCAATATTGTTTTTTATACTCACAGTATTGCATATTTATCTCTGAATAACAAATAAACAAAGTTTTTAAACAATTTTCATGAAACTCCGTAATAAAATAAACAAAAACAAAATTATCTTATTTCTCCTACTCTCTGATTAAAATAATGAAATAAATGAGATACTTATATTTTTCTACTAATATTTAAGTCAGCAGAAAACTAGTAAGTCGTTTATGAATAACTGTTTAAATATTTAGCTCTTGATAAATAACTAAAAGATAAAGTCTTTGATCATTTTGCAGAACTTTGTAATAAAATTAACACACAAAAATAATAATTTTTATACTGATACTCAAGTCACAAGCACGTTTATATAGGCTAATTTTTGGAATTGACTTTTACTGACATTCTAATAAACTGTAACAAAAAAATTAATAATTAAATTCAAGTAAAGGCATATTAAATTTTAAAAAAAGAAGTTTTGACGCTTTTTCTCCATCCAATCTATTACGGTGGGGCGTGTAAAGTAGACTGGCTCCACTAAAAAATCGCTCACTAGGTACGCTAGTGGGTGGAATACATAATAATTGTCTTGCTATATCGGATAAAATTTCATATTTTTTTTTATTAGTCTTCCACCACAGTAATGGATCTACATCACTGTCTATGCGTTTTTCTGATAAGTAATCCGCGATATTTTTTTTTAAGAAAACTCTTCAGAATGATTGCTTTCGTTGGTAATTTGTTCGTCTTCGCTATCGCTTGAATCCATTAGTAAAGCCATTGACTCTTTTAAAGATGTGCATTTTCTTACATTTTCCGTACTTGTAGATGGTTGGGGTTCTTCGTTACTTACTTTCTTACGTTTAATGATAGGCTCCTGAACTGAATTCATGTAAAACTCTCTTTCTTTGAACATGTCAAGAATATTTTTTATAACATGTTCTTTAACGTAAGTGTGATTTCCAAAAAATTTTGATTTATATCGCGGATCCAATAAAGTTGCTGTTGTGAATAAAGCATCATTTTCCAAATAAGAAAATCTACGTACTAATTCATGTTTTAAAACACATATATTTTTGCCAATTTCTCGATCTGTTTCATGTAGACTATCAATTATTTTTTTCAAAGAAGATATTAATGGAATCACAGACGAAATCGAAACATTAGCACTACTGAGCTCCCTTGTTATCTCCTCGAATGGTTTTAATAAATTAATCAGTTTTTCTAGAACAACCCAATCATGAGATGTAAGCTGAGGGATCTTATGGTTAGAAGATGCGTAAAGACATAATGAATCTTTAATTTGCAAAATTCTCTCTATCATATAGAATGTGCTATTCCATCTTGTAGGACAATCCTGTAATACATGCAGCTTTGGCTGGTCAAGTTTTTCTTCCAATGCTTTTAATTCATCCTGAGCGGTGTTTGAATGATGAAAATGCATCGCTATCTTTTTACATTTTTTTATTAAGTCGACTATCATCTCTTGTGCGTTTATTCCATCTTTAACTATAAGTTGTATTTGGTGGGCTGTGCAATCTATATCTTTTACATGTAATAAAGACATACTCTTTTTCATATTCGAACCCGAATCTCTAATTATGCAAAGAACTTTCTCCATAGGTATACCCCAGAAAGATAACATTTTCTCAATTTTTGCGGCTATATTTTCGCCCGTGTGGCGACCATCATTGAATATCTCTGCTTTTAAAATTATCAATTTTCTTTCATAATCGCGTGTAATTCCGTGACAGGTCAAACTTAATAAGGACACACCAGAAGAAGAATCCGTCCATATGTCTGTTGTAAATGACATCTTCTCGAATTGTGTTAGTAGTTCTTTCACCTTCTCTTCTACTCTCGAATATATTTTATCACACAAAAATGTAAAATATTGACGTGTCTTGAGGTTATACGGAGGACAAAGATGCTGTATCAATCTGCCAAAACCTAAACTTTCGACGAAATTGAAAGGTAAATCTTCCAATGCGATCATTTCGCTGACCAATTGATCAATTTGAAGAGATTTCGAATTTTTGTTATCCCATTTTTTGGTCCTTTCTATGCACTCGACAATAGAACTTTGTTTAAGTTTATTCTTTTCCGACGTCTGATGGGATTAGACAAAGTAGTAAATTCTTCTCGTTTTTGATTTTCGATGTTTTCTAGATTCCTAAACTCTTCTTTGTGTATTGATTTTATATGGTTTCGCATTGCGCTAGTTGTACGTCCTTTGCGCGAGATTAATTTGTTGCAAATTTTACATTTTGCGTGATCAGTATCAGAGAGTAAAAAATAAGTCCAAATTGGACTCGAATTACATTTGCTCATTTTCGATGATATATCCTGAAAGTTAAATAAATACATGAAATATATATATATTATATATATATATATATATATATATATATATAAATTACTTTGAAATAAATATAAAATTATAATTATAAATATATTATTATAACATATAATATATACTTAATACTTACATATATACAGGTCACAGGATCCAGTATTAAACGAACGCTCGTTAACGCGGGTAAACAATTATAAGAACTTAACTATTAGCACTTTAGGCACTATACGTAATACGTATTATGTAAATAAATAATAGTACACAGTGTACACAAATACACACACTACTCGTAAAACTAAAAACCTGTGCCACTCACGGGCATTCTAAATAAACTAAATAAGAATGAACGCGAAATGACACCGGTAAACAAAATCACATCGCCCGCGCGTCACGCGAATCTTACGCGAGGGCTAACCGTCACCGACAGGTTCGTGCAAGTCAATATTCGCATTCGCATCCGCATTCGCGAATGTCGGCAACAAATATTCGCATCCGCATTCGCATTCGCGAATATCCAAAATCGCACATTCGTTACATCACTAGTGCGTACAGCAATGACATGCGCGTACACACGATACATGAATTTTCACCGAGCGTACCGCCAGGATATATAAGATATATATATGTACATATATATATATATATATATATATATATATATATATATATAAGATATCGGAAATGCCGGCACTGATCATTTACCTGCCGATCATCGTACGGAACATTACCGATTTAACGATACGTATTGTGGATCAAAGAGGTCGATTGCTCGATTTTTGAGGAGAGGAAATTACCGTAAGATTGCATATACAGACGACAAACATAGTATGCTCGTGCTGAACGAAACGGAGCACGCGAAAGACAATACTTTTATGAGGGACAATACTATTGCGGGAAGGCGAGCGCTATCGGGTGACCATAATAAGATATTAAAATCATTGGGATTCATCGTACGAAAAGAATGATTGATATTTTGTATATCGGAGGCGAGCCAATCTTTGACGATCGCATCGTCAAGATTAAGACTCATACGTACAATCCGTACGCCAATACGACGTTTGGATACAGCGACGAGATACGAATACCTATACAACATCAGGATTTGTACACGTTACCGTGCGAAAGCTTTCTTTACATCGAGGGAAAGTTGAATGTACGTAAAGCGAATGATGAAACGAAGGTGGTATTGGAAAACAATTGCGTTGCATTCATGTTTGATGAGCTTCGATACGAACTCGATGGCGTGGAGGTTGATCACAACAGAAATGTTGGAATAACTTCGACGATCAAAAATTATGTCTCTCTAACGCATCAGAAAAGTATAAACTTGAAGAACGCTGCGTGGGATTTGACGTACAACGGTGACCAAGATTATTTCAACTATTGCGTGCCGCTCAAAATGTTGGTATTTTGCGAAGATTATAAACGCGTTGTGATTAACGCTTGTCACGAATTGATTCTGATACGTTCGCGCAACGATAATAATTGTCTACTCGGACATCCATCGTCGGAAGCTGAGATTGAATTATTCAAGATACAATGGCGTATGCCTCATGTAATATTGAACGAGATTAATAAATTGTCATTGCTATGAGTATTGGAAAGCGGACGATACTTGAACATGAGTTTTCGATCTTGGGATCTATACGAATTCGTGGACCGTGAAAGCTGCCTCCCAGCTAGAGAAACCACGATACGTGATCTTTGCACTGCAAACTGGTAAAAAGAATGCGATATCGCAAGACGTTACATTGTTCGATGACTGCAAATTGACCAACGTTAAACTCTATCTAAACTCGGAATTTTATCCTTACGATGATTTAAATTTAGATTTTGACAAAAATAGATTCGCCGTCCTATTCGACATGTACTCTCGTTTTCGCAAATCTTATTGCGATGATGGCGCGACGCTACTAACCATTCCAAAGTTTCTACATTGCGGTCCTCTGGCGGTCATTGATTGCTCGCTGACAAAACGAGTCTGTCAAAACTGCTACCGTGGACGTGAAAATAGAGTTTGAATGCAAAGAGAACATACCGGCAAATACTACCGCCTATTGTCTCATTTTGCACGATCGGGTTGTCGAATATGATCCATTGACCAATATAGTCCGTAAAATTACATAAATCAGCAAATATCCCCTCCAATAAACACATGAAGAAAAATATAAAAATCGAGATGTTTGACGATCGACATCAGTCTGCGATCGAATCTTGTCATCAAGATTCTGTCAGTTGGCTGCGCCAACTTTTGTGGATCTACAAGGATTTATTATCGGGAGGAATTTTATCGTGAAAGAAGCTGCGATTCTGAGAAAGGAATCTGTACTTTCACATTATATTTTTACATCCGTAGTCCCGTACCATGGCAAACGCTCACAAAATTTGCGAGATCTCAGGCTTCATGGCTGATTAAAAATTACCACGGATTGTCGTGGGAGGCTGGAAACGTTTCATATTGGAGATCTAAATGTTTAATTATGACGGCGGTGATGAGTGCGAGCGGGTTCCGTTAGCGCACGGTGCGATAGCGCACCAACCCGATAGCACACGAAAAATTGACACAATTCCCGATAGCGCACCAACCCGATAGCCCACAAAGTAAATCGCGCACAATCCCGATAGCGCACCAACCCGATAGCACACCAACCCGATAGCGCACGAAAGCACTATCCCCTCACACGCACTCTCTCTCACACACACACACACACACACACACACACGGGGGTACAAGGGGGGTCTTCGGCCCCCCCTCCCGCACCCACCCCGTCCCCCTCGCTTCGCGTGAAAAATTGCAAAGTGAATCCGTGCGCTATCGGGTTGGTGCGCTATCGGGATTGTGCGCGATTTACTTTGTGTGCTATCGGGACGTGTGCTATCGGGTTGGTGCGCTATCGGGAATTGTGTCAATTTTTCGTGTGCTATCGGGTTGGTGCGCTATCGCACCGTGTGCTAACGGGACCCTCCCGATAAGTGCGACGGAGGAGGAGATGGTGCGTCACCTCTTGTATACGTTAAAGGGCACGAAAAATGGCTAGCCGATATACTGGGTGATGATGCGAGAAACGATGTAATTGTCGAAACTCTGGATGCAGACTATGAGGATGTAGCGTCTTTAAATAAGTTAGATGTTAAGAATACTATGCGTTGCGAAAATCATGTAAAAAATTGCGCTTTACAAAATGTATTTAAAATATTCAATTAGTGGTCGAATCATCATAAAGATTTGTCTAAATTTTAAATAAACAATTGTTAAAATTATATAACTCTATTGTTCGAAAATCATAAAAATCATTCCAGTTGAGAATTCGCATAAACAAATATCCGCATTGTTTAACGTTTATGAAAATCGTATAATTCAAAATTAACGGGAAGTCTCGCACTTTACGTTAAACCGCACTTTTCGTTCAACCGCTATTTCATTATTCGACCGCTTGCTCACTTGGACTCTCGCTATTCTTTTCGTTAATCGCCTATCGGAAAACCGCTTCGATCAAACCGCTGTGTAAAAACCGCTCTATAATCTGAAAGCAGATTAATTTTCAGACTTTGTATATACATATATTTTTTCTTAATTTATAATTGTGGTGTGCAATAAAAACCAAAAAACACAAAAAAATTACGTGTCGTGGCTCGTCTTTATTAGTTAATCGTGTGGTGTCCTCCAGTAAAACTTTATCGCATCGCGCCTTTCATAACGACGCGTTCATCCGCGAACATTTTCTGGTCCTTCGAGCCGGATTATCATCCGCATCCGCAGTTCGTGGGTGAAATTCACGTGTGTCGTCCAGTGCGCGAACCTGAACAAAAAGACAACCAGTAAAAATGAGTGTCGACTTGAAGGCGTTGCTCGAAGCACAGAGCGACATCCACGGGCGAATGTCTCGCTCAGTGGACAATCTGCGCAAGATGGGCGTCTCGAATATCACCGCCGAAGCCATCCAAGCTCGCCTACACCTCCTTGAGACGCTGTGGAACAAGTTCGAGGCCCAGCACGAACTCATCAGGACAGCGCTGAAAGATAAATATCTCGAGAGTGAGTACGCAAAAGCTGACTTTATCGACATTGCGGAATCAACTTACGTAACGCAGCGGAGCACGTTAGTCGGGTACGCGAACAAACTCAAAAGCGAGCCGTCCAGCGCGCCCAAGACCGAGGCTCATCAGGAGCACGCGCTCAAGACATCGTTGCCGCGGATAAAGCTCCAGACGTTCTCTGGCGCGTACGGAGATTGGCCAGCGTTCCGCGATATCTTCCTATCCATAATAGGGGACAATCCGTCAGTCTCCAACGTAGAGAAGCTGCACTACCTCCGTACTAGCTTGCAAGGTCCTGCGGAAAAATTAATCCGGTCATTACCAATTGTCGGGGGCAACTATGAGCGGGCGTGGACGATTCTGAGCTCGCATTACGAGAATAAGCGGGAACTCATTCGCGCCAACTTCGCTGCTTATACCGCCGTGCCAAAAATGAAAGCCGCAACCGCCGACGAGCTAAGTCGCATTTATAACGCCGCCACGACTGCCATCAACGCTCAGGAGAGCATCGATAGGCCCATTGCCACGCACGGGATGGACCTTTTCAATCACCTGCTCGTCGAACGATTCGATCCGCTAACTCGGATGGAATGGGAGTCCTCCATACGCGGTTCCGTCGATCCGCCGAGTAATGCCGTCCTGATGGATTTCATGTCCAAGCAGATCCTCACACTCAACGCCGTGCAGCCGAACTCCGTTGCGAAATCCGGAGGAACATCCAGATCCGCGAAATCGCATTTCGTGAAACGCACATCCGACTCCTCGACGTGCGCCGCATGCAAGGGCAAGCACTCCCTCATGCAATGCACGGAGTTCAAGTCGAAAACCGCGAGCGATAGAAAGAACTTCGTAGAAGCAAACAAACTGTGCTTTAATTGTCTTGGCAATCACTTCCTGGCCAAATGTCAGTCTGTGAAGACTTGCTTCACGTGCAAGTCACGACACCACACACTACTCCACGACGCATACGCACCATCCGACGGAGCGAGCTCATTATCGGCCAAACGAGTCGCGTCGGACCGCAAGGCGATTCTCCTCGCCACCGCACGCGTCACTATCACGGATCACCTGGGGAGGTCTCAAGACGTTCGCGCGCTGATCGACCAGGGATCGGAAGTCTCTCTGGTCTCCGAGACCTTGGCGCAACGCTTGCGTCTGCCGCGGATCCGCTCCTCGATGGTCATCGCCGGGATTGGAGGAGCATCCGGAGCAACTCGCGGAAGGCTATCCCTGAGCCTCGTCTCTGGAGTGACGGGAGCCACGCGTCCAGTCATGGCGTACGTTCTTCCGCGCCTCTCGACGTACTAGGGTCCCATCGTGCGAAGTACCATCACCTGGCCACACATTCGCGGTCTCTCTCTGGCGGATCCGCAGTACCTCGACCGAGATCCCATCGAATTACTGCTCGGCGCGGACATGTACTCCGCCATCCTTCAAGATGGTCTTCGCAAGGGGCGCAAGGACGAGCCCATCGCGCAGCGAACCTCACTCGGCTGGATCCTGTCAGGAAGTAACAGGGCCACGACCCAGAGCAGCCAAAATACCCACCAATGTTCCGTCGATCACCAGCTGAACGACCTGGTGCAGCTGTTTTGGGAGCAAGAAAGAGAGCCCGCCGCTCCCGTCGCTCTCACCGCCGAAGAGAAGAGGTGCGAAGACCTCTTCACTCGCGAGCACACACGCACCAACACCGGACGGTACGTTGTTAGGCTGCCGTTCACCGGAACACCGCCTTCTCTCGCCGAGACCCGCAAGCCGGCCGAGCGTCTGCTCAATACAATGGAGCGCCGCTGCACAAAGGACACTCGATTCGGCAATCTCTACCGCAGTTTCATGCAGGAGTACGAAGACCTGCAACATATGGAGGTAATTAGCACCTCATCCGCATCAAAAAACACCGCTAAGTGCTACTTACCGCACCATGGAGTGCTGCGGGAAACGAGCACAACGACGAAGCTCAGGGTCGTGTTCAACGGCTCACAGCTCACGACTTCGGGCACCTCTCTCAACGCCAATCTGCTGACGGGCGCCAACCTCCTGCCAGTTCTTGCCGACGTGCTCCTCCGTTGGCGCTGGCACCGCCATGTCTTCGTGACAGACATGGAAAAAATGTACCGCCAAATCCTCATTCACCCGGAGGACCGCGACTACCAACGGATTCTCTGGCGGCACCGTGCCGCCGAAGAGGTCCGTGAATACCGCCTACGAACGGTCACGTATGGTCTGGCTTGCGCGCCATTTCTCGCCATACGGACCCTACGCCAGCTCGCCGACGACGAGGGTCTGCGATATCCGCGTGGAGCTGTCGCGCTGCGCCGCGATACTTACGTGGACGACGTCGTCACCGGAGCGAGCACCATCTCGGAGGCCACCACATTGCAGCGGGAGCTACGCAGTCTCTGCACGGCGGGCGGGTTTCCGCTTCGGAAGTGGGCGGCCAACAACATGAGCATCCTGGCTGGAGTCCCGCACGAGCACCGGCTCACCAGCTCACCGCACTCTTGGTCACACGAGGGTCACGCGACAATAGGTTTGCACTGGCACCCGGCCAGTGACCACTTCACTTTCTCAATGCAGGCGCGTCACTACACGGAGCTCACTAAACGGCGCGTCCTGTCCGAAACCGCACGGCTTTTCGATCCGCTAGGTTGGCTCACTCCAGTCACCATGCGAGCCAAAATTCTGATCCAGTCCGCCTGGTTGAAGAAGTTAGACTGGGACACGCCTCTTCCGTCGGCAGACGCACTAGCGTGGACGAACCTCCTCTCCGATCTTCCGCACCTGAACGAGATCAGGGTCTCTCGTTGGTTAGGCAGCGACGGACCGCACGCACAGGTCGAACTCCACGGGTTCGCCGACGCCTCGGAGCGAGGATACGCCGCGGTGGTGTACCTCAGCTCCATCACTGGAGATCACACCGCACTTCACTTGCTGGCTGCCAAGGGCAAGGTCGCTCCTGTGAAGCCAGTGTCATTGCCGCGACTCGAGTTGTGCGCGGCCACTCTATTGACGAACCTCACTCTTCACACGCGCACTCTTCTAGGTCTGTCCACAGCACCAGTCTTCCTGTGGTCTGACTCCAGGGTCACGCTGCACTGGATCCAAGGACACGCCTCCCGCTGGAAGACCTACGTGGCCAACAGGGTGTCGCAGATCCAGGTCCAGCTTCCCGAAGCTCAATGGCGCCATGTGCAGGGACGAGATAATCCGGCCGACTGCGCCTCCCGAGGAGTCCAGCCAAGTGACCTGGTCAGTCATCCACTATGGTGGACAGGACCATCCTGGCTGCTGGGAAGCGAAGCACTTTGGCCAAGCAACGACTGCGTCTTACCAGACGCGGAACTGCCGGAGCAACGAGGCGCTTTTCTTTTCTGTTCTCTCTCGCGTTAGAATTTCACGCTCACTTTCACATATTACCGCACTTCACATTGCGATTCTTGACGTTCACGATTCTTGAGTTTCACTGCACTCGCGAGATTATCCACAAATTCACTTTGTACATTTTCTCATTATTCACACTGTATAAATCTCATTACTTTCACACGATACTATTCTCGCGAAAGACTCGAATGAACTGAAATACACGTGTGTCTTTGTACTACGTCACGCATTCCATTCATGATCGCTATTAATAACTCATCAATCAGACCGTTCGCGACACCTGCCCGCGCCTGAACACACTCGCAAATTTCGTCACGTACTGACGAGGCGGGCGGGATGTTCGAAACTCATAAAAATCATTCCAGTTGAGAATTCGCATAAACAAATATCCGCATTGTTTAACGTTTATGAAAATCGTATAATTCAAAATTAACGGGAAGTCTCGCACTTTACGTTAAACCGCACTTTTCGCTCAACCGCTATTTCATTATTCGACCGCTTGCTCACTTGGACTCTCGCTATTCTTTTCGTTAATCGCCTATCGGAAAACCGCTTCGATCAAACCGCTGTGTAAAAACCGCTCTATAATCTGAAAGCAGATTAATTTTCAGACTTTGTATATACATATATTTTTTCTTAATTTATAATTGTGGTGTCGTGCAATAAAAACCAAAAAACACAAAAAAATTACGTGTGGCTCGTCTTTATTAGTTAATCGTGTGGTGTCCTCCAGTAAAACTTTGTCGCATCGCGCCTTTCATAACGACGCGTTCATCGGCGAACATCTATTCTCCCCCCCCCTTTATATCCCCTATATGCGAGCGAATACCATATTTCAGTAGACATCAGCGTCTGCCATCTTATCATATATTATGACGCTTGATAAAGATTCTATAAATGTATTTAAATGTATAAATTGGTTGATTTATCGTTGAATAGTAGTACAATAGTGGTTCGATAGTGGTTTGATAGTGGTTCGATAGAAGTACAATAGTGGTTCGATAGTGGTTGATCAGGAGTTGATAATGATTCAACGGTCGATCAATGTCGTTCGACGATCGTTTGGTAGCTATTCAATGCTGTTTGATAGTGGTGCGGAGAGTTTTGAGGAACTGTTATATTTTACATGTTTTTGTAAAGCGATACATCTGATAAAATGTATCCCCTACTCTACAGTCTTGGACCTACGTGACGCCTAACCATAACATTCTTACCACAAAGTCTCGAGCGAGGCAACAATGAACAAGTGCGAAGAATTAAAAAATGGATCGTCTTTTCGAATTTGTACAAGATTGTAAGAATTCGCATTCGAAAGAGGATTTTATAAATAAACTTTATCGAGTTATGTACGAAGTGACTTGTATGTGTGAGGTGAGTAGTGTTTGCAAAAAGAATTGTGTGTGTATATGTTAAATTTATAATACTTGTATTGTACAGTTTAAGCATGAAGTCAAAATTGATGGCTTCATAAACATAGAACACAAACAACGCGTAAGAGATAGAAGATATTTTCAAAGAGCTGATTTAGACGACTTGTGGGTTAACAGGAGGCCGCGAAAACGGGGACCTTTGGATATACGACGACGTATTCGCATTGCGGCGGTTCTTCGGGATGGAGCCCTACGAGGAGCCCTACGAGAAACCCTACGAGGAGGAGGAGGTGTGATAGCATACTAATGTATCAAATTTTATTTTTTTAATTATTAAGTTAAAATTAATGTAGCGTTTTTCCTGTTTCAGGAGCGGCACTGATATATAATATTATATTTTAATAATAATTTTATCCTTTTATTTTTATAACTGTTTTCAATTTTTATATTTTATATTTTTATATTTTTATATTATATTTTATATAATTTATATAATTTTATACAATTTATTAAGCGCACACACAAACACACACACATACAATATGTAAAACACACGTTTTTAAATAAACTTATATTTTGTATTTGAAGAGGAAAGAAATGTATAATTATTTACGCCCCTCTCCCTTGCGCTATCTCTTTCACTTACACCTAAGCCTCGCGCTATCTCTCTCACTTACGCCTAAGTCTCGCGCTATCTCTCTTTTACGCCTAAATCTCGCGCTATCTCTCTTACGCCATACGGTCTAATCGCGCTATCCTTCTCACACACTTATGCGCCGTCCTTTTCCAACGCTACACTTACCTCGCGTCCAACCCTATCCCTCTCTTACCTTTGTGTCGTCCTATGCATCGTCTTGCGTCTTCCTTCTTGCACTTTCGCACTGTCCTTGTCACACGCTGACGCTCTACCTTGCGCCATGCTTCTCCCACCTTCGCACTGTCTTTTTCCCACGCATCGCGCCGTCTTTCTCGCACCTTCGCACTGTCCTTCTCACACGCTTCGCGCCGTCCTTTTCCCACACGATCGCATCGCGGGCCCTCGCGGACCCCTTCCACCTCGCGGACCCCTCGTCTATCGGTTCCCCCTCCCCGCGCGTGACGTTACACCCGGCGCGACGCGGTTCCCCTTTCCCCGCGCATGACGTCACTTCCTCGCGCGCCGGATCCCCTCGCGCCTCACCCCCCCTGAAAGGACCTGACTTAAAACTCTCCCTATATCACTACTTATGTATTGCACGAAATATTTTTATTACATATAATGCAATGATAAAAGCTATCATCAGAAGATACTTTACGTATCCAAGACTTAATTCTATCATCACTAAGCCAAGCTTCTTAAAAGCTTCGCTTAGGTTTCTTTCTTAATTCATTACTCATTTTTGTATAACAAATAATAAACAGAAACAAAGAATTAAAGAAGAATAAAAGAAAAGATAGTTAAAGAAAATGAAAATATTTAGGAATTTTAAACCATCAGTACTTACAGTCGCAATTGCTTCAACTTCTTGGACACCAAGATTTCACACAAAATAAAATATAAAATATATTAATATATTATATAACTATAAAATATATTAACTAATACTCGTCAGCACAAAACAACAAGATTAGCTTAACAAGTGAAGCGCGTGAAACAAGTGAATAGCGAAACGGATGCACGGTATACGAAATAAATGCCCTATAAGCACACAATATTCGAAGAATATTGTATAAATATATTATTAACTGTTAATATTTATACAATATTCTACGAATATTGTATTTCATAGGGTGGAAAGATACTGAAGTGCCTTCAGATCTATCAGGTTATACACGTAATACGTTCTTATCCCTTCCACTCACTCAAAGGCAAACAATCGCTTGAGTCGAGCCGAAAATTTCCGAAATCCGAGCCAAGCTGCTGTTTCCCTAACCTAATCTAACATCAGTTAGTTGTGAGTTTTTTGGATACAAGTATCATGTCTCGTAAATAATAAATTACAAGTAATTAATATTGGTTACATTACACTGGTTTGCGAGGATCAGTTACAAAAAGCAGAGTAGGTGAATCTGAGACTTTTTGACGTTGAAAACGAATCTGGCCGCAGAATGTTATCAACAAGTTTTCGAGTCATTTATAATTAAACAGTTCAGAAATGACACTTTTGGCAAATTTCATGAATTTATTATGGAAGATCCTTGTTTGAAATATTTCTGCCAATGACATCGTATAATACTAGTCTTCACCTTTCAAAATCCATTTTCAAATGCTGTTGCACGTTTTTTTTGCTGAAATATACAAGTTTGAAGTTATAAGAAAATTTACGTTAAAGAAAATTTATATACATAAACATCAATATGGCATAGCCACCATCTTGAAATCTGAAAAAGTTTACATACGTTAAATTTGGTTGTCTAAAAAGGTCCTGTAAAAATAGATCTAATACAGTTGTTACACATTTTGATAAATTTTTCTAAATTTTATACCTTTTTATTGTGATTCTGCTGCCATATTGGATCCGCCACTTTTAATTTCAGAAAATGACAGGCGGCGTCCAAAAATTTATGTCTTTACCCTTTAATTTTGATTTGTTGTGCCAGGAGCGGCACGGGATGTGGGGTAGCCGGGAGATTCCGAATAAGCCTCGGGCCGTCACTTATTTTTACACCTTTTATTATTTTTTATTATGATTATCACAAATATATTCACTTATAGTAATTTGCTCGATTTCAATTAAGCCTTCTCCCTTATTATCGTTAAGTCGGCTCGTTATAAATTAGATGTCGAGTTTGAACAAATTTCTTTAGCGTTCGATACGTGAATTAGCGGTTAGCCCCTGGTTTCGCACTCTTCTTTAATCGATTCTTTATTAACGACTATCCGCCGCGGACTCGCGGTGGACGGTTTTTAATACCTCGTTTTTAGGGGTATTTTTGGAGGGGATCGCCTAGCGACATGACCATATATGGTCATGGAAGATTGTTGTGGCGGTCAAGTCCAAATGCAAACGAAGGAAGTTCAAAGTCGAATCCCTTCGTTAGCATTTTCACGTTTCCGGCGAACTCGCGCGTGATTCGCTGAGGTGGCGGTTTTACGCGGTTCTCTAACATTTTATTGCATTTATATTAACAGTAAAATAAAATAAAGTTAGTCTTTCGGACTGTAACAGATTCATGATAAGACAGAGAAGTAACACGGTTGAATTAGAATGACTTATTGGACCACTATGCATGGCTAATCTTATAACTTGTATCTCAACGAAAAAAAATCGTGCAGCAATCAAAAACGGATTTGAAAGGTGAAGACTAATTCTATACGATGCCATTGGCAGAAATATTTAAAAAAATTAGGTTCCCTCGTAATAAATTCATAAAATTTGCTGAAATAGCCATTTTTGGACTATTTAACCACAAATTACTCAAAAATTTAGCGTGCTGGAGAAATTCTGCAGTCAGATTTTTCAGCGTCAAAAAATATCAGATTCACCTACTCTGCTTTTTGTAACTAACTAAACCCAAAATTTCGTAGACCTGTGTTATTATTATTAAGGAAGTTTATTTTAGCTCTTATTTTCTCCTTTATATATATATATATATATATATATATATATATATATATGTTGAGATTCAAGATACGATTATACTATTTCAATCCTCACCGCTATCTTATAAATTCCATCTGTATTTATTTTCTTGTCCGTACCGACGCGCTTTAGGCTTCCCGTATCGCGACCATCGATATTTCTCGCATTCCTTCGCAGACCGTCGCGATAATAGCACGAGGTTTATACGAGTCTAATAAAAGCTTATTACGTGATTTATATCCGACTTAGTTTTGTTTCTACTTTATTTTTTTTCCTGCGCTAACAGGTTATGGGCCCAGGCGGAAAACCGTTTAAATAATTACGGCTAAAGTAGAATTGTGTAACGATATATCTTTCCCGGTGCGGTTGCCGTGTACATTTTCCGAGCACGTGTTTCGATATTGATCGGTGTGCCTGTGTATCCGTAATCATCAAAGAAAAATGTCGAATTCGGTGAGGATTGAAATGCTCACGAAGGATAATTATGACCTGGACTCCCATGCAGGTGGAAGCATTGATGACCAAGAACGGCACTGGAAATATGCAAGCGGCGAATTACCAGCACCGGTGGCAGCGGCCGACGATGCAGCATTCCGAAAATGGCTACAGAACGACAAGCAAGCGAAATCTGATTTAATTCTATCCATTAACCCATCCGAGCTGCAACAGGTACGCGGATGTGACACGTCGCGCGAGGTCTGGCAAAAATTACAAGGTATCTATGCATCGAAAGGGCCGGCCCGGAAAGCAACTTTATTCAAGAAATTAGTTATACAAAAATTATCGGAAGAGAGGAGAAGATGTGCGCGATCACATGAACCGTTTTTCTTGACTCTGTTGATAAGTTAGCGGTCATGGGCGTAGGGAGGGTCCCGCTAGCGCACGGTGCGATAGCGCACCAACCCGATAGCACACGAAAAATTGACACAATTCCCGATAGCGCACCAACCCGATAGCACACAAAGTAAATCGCGCACAATCCCGATAGCGCACCAACCCGATAGCGCACCAACCTGATAGCGCACGGATTCACTTTGCAACTTTTCACACGAAGCGAGGAGGACGGGGTGGGTGCGGGAGGGGGGCCGAAGGCCCCCCTTGCACCCCCCGTGTGTGTGTGTGTGTGTGTGTGAGAGAGTGCGTGTGTGAGGGGATAGTGCTTTCGTGCGCTATCGGGTTGGTGTGCTATCGGGTTGGTGCGCTATCGGGATTGTGCGCGATTTACTTTGTGTGCTATCGGGACGTGGGCTATCGGGTTGGTGCGCTATCGGGAATTGTGTCAATTTTTCGTGTGCTATCGGGTTGGTGCGCTATCGCACCGTGCGCTAACGGAACCCGCTCCCCCCTTGCACCCCCCCATGTGTGTGTGTGTGTGTGTGTGTGTGAGAGAGTGCGTGTGTGAGGGGATAGTGCTTTCGTGCGCTATCGGGTTGGTGTGCTATCGGATTGGTGCGCTATCGGGATTGTGCGCGATTTACTTTGTGTGCTATCGGGACGTGGGCTATCGGGTTGGTGCGCTATCGGGAATTGTGTCAATTTTTCGTGTGCTATCGGGTTGGTGCGCTATCGCACCGTGCGCTAACGGAACCCGCTCCAAAATGCTAAAGGTCACGGGGCCAAAACGGCTCAAGAGCCTGATGCGTATATTGTATATAAGCCAAGCAGAACATGGCGCTCATAACAAGTTCCAGTTACAATATGCCTCACATATGCCACAGTGAGAATGTTTTTGTTGACGTTGCCAAGGTCGGACGTGAGAAATTATGTTTGGCCAGCGACGCTTCGGCTGATATAGAGGCAAGAGGAATCGTTCAACTAAATGTCTCAGACGGATCAACAAACAAGACGGTTAACCTTGAAGAGACGCTCTTGGTTCCCAATTTGCGAACAAATTTGATATCGGTATCAAGGATCACGGACCGTGATTGCGAGGTTATTTTTCGGAAAAACGAAGCGATCGTGAATGACTCAAACGGATCGACTCGAATGGTGGCCGATCGCATTGGTAGCTTGTATTATGTTCGCGGCACGGACGGAATGACTCAGACAGCTTTGGAAGACCGAGACCAAAGAGAACTAGAATTGTGGCACAGAAGAATGGGTCACCTAAACATACGCGATCTAGTAGAGATGACGAAGAAGCAATTTGTCACGGGCGTAAACATTGGACGAGCAGATAAGTTACCGCCCTGCAGCATGTGCATGAAAGGTAAGCTCAATTCATTAAGCTTTGACCACAGCACATCAAGAAGCACGAAGAGATTACATATCATTCATAGTGACCTATGTGGACCCATGAGGGTTCAATCGAAAGGGGGTGCACGCTACTTCGTCACCTTCGTCGATGACTGCACACGCTGGTGCGAGATCTACCTTCTCAAGCAGAAAAGCGACGTCTTAAACGCATTCAAGGAATTCAAAGCCTACGCTGAAAATCAATGTGGAGAACGAATCAAATATCTTCAGAGCGACAATGGTCGCGAATACTGCAACGGAGAATTTGATGACTTTTTAAAAGAACAAGGAATTCGAAGGCGACTTACTGTTCCGCACACACCACAACAGAACGGTGTGGCAGAACGAAAGAATCGAACTTTAATCGAGACGGCCCGCTGCATTTTGTTTCAGGCAGACTTACAGATGTCATTTTGGGCAGAGGCCGTCCACGCTGTTAATTACTTGAGAAATCGATGCGCATCTAGACGCCTTGAGGGAAGGACGCCGTACGAAAAATGGATCGGGAAGACACCGGATCTGAGGCACCTACGTGTCATAGGTACAAAGGCGTTTGTTCTCGATAAAACACCAGTAAAAGGGAAATTGGACGCACGAGCAAAGGAAGGCGTTCTGGTCGGATACTCGGAGGTCTCTAAAGGCTATAGAGTATGGGTCCATTCCGAGAATCGAGTGATTACCACTCGAGATATAAAATTCCATACGAAGCTTGATTCGGACTGCGCTAACACCGAGGAAATCATTTTGAAAGATTTTATAGAAGAAGATCGCGCAGATACCAATACGAAGACGCCTGCAAATATTGTAGAAGCCGAAGCTGCACCTAATGCAATTCAGGAACCCAACGTCGAAATGCGCCGGGCACCAGGCAGACCGCGCATTCTCCGCACTGGAAGTCGCGGAAGACCCCGAAAAGAATTCCGATTCACCAGTTCAGGGAACACTGCCAATGAAAATACGGGACAAAATGGAGACTCAATAGATGAATCTACTATTGAAATTTCTGACAGCGATACATTATCTAACGATAACGAAGCAGATGTGGAGGACGATGTTTTCCACGAAGCAAACCTTGCGATTGCTTCAGCAAAGGTGGCGGAGGTACTTCAAGAAGCTATGACCGGACCACAGGCAAATGAATGGTTGGATGCGATAGTGACAGAATTTAAAAACATTCTCGCTCAAGATACCTGGGAATTGGTTGAACGGCCAATGGATCGAACCGTAATTGGCTGTCGTTTGATACTCACCACAAAGTTGGGGCCGGATGGAATGCTAAGCCGGCGAAAGGCTCGCCTTGTTGCACGCGGATTTTTGCAACGCCCGGGCATTGACTTTATGCAAACCTATGCACCAGTGGCAAGATTGGAGTCAATGCGATTAATGATGGCGCTAGCCGTCCGATACAAAATGAAGATCCATCAGCTAGACATCGTGACGGCATATTTAAATGGTTTCCTGAACGAAGAGGTGTTTATGGAAAAGCCAAAGATGCTCAAGAAGATTCTTCTGGAAATCGTTCAACGAGATGGCGAGCATAGCATCTTGGGAGCAAAAGCAGTGAAAATGTTGCACGACATTCAAGACGAGAATAGAGTTTGCTTGTTAAAGAAAGCGCTCTATGGCCTTCGGCAAGCTGGACGCCAATGGCACGCGAGATTGGATACTGTCATACGGAAGCTAGGACTAACCCCCATCAATGCTGACCCGTGCCTATATATTTTGAGGCGCGGCGAAACTAAATTAATTGTACTTATTTATGTAGACGATATTTTGATCTGTTCACAGGATAAAACAAAGATTAAAAGAAGATTAAAAGATTTTGTCATAGTTTGGCACGAGAGTTTGAGGTCAAGGAGCTCGGACTTGCACGATATTGCCTAGGAATTGAAATTAATCGAAAGGAAGACATTATCTCACTGACTCAGCAAAAATACACTCAAGAAATCCTCGAGCGATTTCATATGGAGTCTTGCAATCCTGTATCCACGCCTGGCGAGACTAGAGCACGAGCGATGGACACAATAAAGACTCAAACAAACAAGGACGATGAAAACTTAACCATGCCTTACCGTGAGCTTGTCGGGGCCTTAAGAGGATGCCGGACTGACTTTTTTATCGACCGAAACGATAATATTTTTCTAGACCGAGATTTTTTTATTGGTTTAATAGAATAACAAATGCTTTTCCACGATTAAATTGCATATAACAATTAACCGCGGAGCGATCCAAATTCATAGTAAAAACACAAAAAATTAGAAAATTACAGTTTTGTTATCGGCTTCTAACGTCAGGTCGCAACAATACTTGCTTAATATGAAAGTTTTACAATTTATATGTACGAAATAAGAATGCTTCGCATGAAGAATTGCATGAAGGAGTATCAGTGAACTTTCAGAAATGAGTTTAGAAGCCTAGTAAAAAATATTTCGGTATACAAAGTTTTCGTTCATATGTGTGTGTGCGAGATCGAGGCACGAGAGTAAAACAGGCCCGTAGATTAGTTGCTCGATATCGAGACAGACGGCGCTAGAATCGGTTTGTGTGACAAGGAGAGACAATCTCGTACCATCCTTCTCTTCCATTTCGCGTGTAATAGTATACGTCAGTATACATATATGCGCACACTAAGGCATTATACTCTTGCGTTTTTTTCTCGTATTGCGCGTCATAGATACTCGCTGTCGCGCGGCGCCGTAACAATCGTACACGTAACAAGCTGCGTGAAAACAGCGTTACAACGTGTTACGTGGAAAATATTCTATATAAGTTATACACAATATATATATATATATATATATATATATATATATATATTGTGGGCTGGTTGTTTTTAGAAATATTTCATACCAGATGCGGTTTGCATGTGCGATCTGGTTATTAAAATATTTATTTCAAAGGCGATCTATTCGTGAGCTGATTATTTTTTTTTTAAATCCAGAGGCGATCTAATTCGTGTGCTGGTGTAAAAAAACCTACAGGCGATTAATTCGTGTGCTGGTTATTCAAAAAATCCAGAGGTGATTTATTCGTGGGCTGGTTGTTTTTAAAAATATTTTATACCAGATCCGGTTTGCTTGTGCGCTTTGGTTATTAAAATATTTATGTCAGAGGCGATCTATTCGTGAGCTGATTATTTTTAAAAGAAATCCAGAGGCGATCTAATTCGTGTGCTGGTTTAAAAGAACCCAGAGGCGATTTAATTCGTGTGCTGGTTATTCAAAAAAATCCAGAGGCGATTTATTCGTGGGCTGGTTGTTTTTAAAAATATTTTATACCAGATGCGGTTTGCATGTGCACTCTGGTTATTAAAATATTTATGTCAGAGGCGATCAATTCGTGAGCTGATTATTTTTTTTAAATCCAGAGGCGATCTAATTCGTGTGCTGGTGTAAAAAAACCTAGAGGCGATTTAATTCGTGTGCTGGTTATTCAAAAAAATCCAGAGGCGATTTATTCGTGGGCTAGTTGTTTTTAAAAATATTTTATTACTAGATGCGGTTTGCATGTGCGCTCTAGTTATTAAAATATTTATTTCAGAAGCGATATATTCGTGAGCTGATTATTCAAAAGAAAAAAACATCCAGAGGCGATTTAATTCGTGTGCTGGTTATTTGAAAAGTACTTCAAAGGCGATTTAATTCGTGTGCTGGTTATTCAAAAAAAATCTAGAGGCGATCTAATTTAATTTGTATGCTGGTTATTTAAAAAAAAATTCGAGAAGCGATCTTAATTTGTGTGCTGGTTACTAAAAATGTTTTACATCAGATACGATTTGCATGTACATTCTGGTAGCGAAATTTAAACGAAATTTAATTCAGAGATCATAAAGACACTGCCTCAACTAAAAGGCATATTTGATAAGAATAAAAATCCAGATGAGATGAATCATTGGACGCGTCATAAGAGATGATTCTTATTTTGAAAGCGTGCTATATTTCGATAATTCTTATATAATTGCAGCATGTCACATAGCGACAAAAGCTAACAAATTATTAGAGCAAATTATAGTGATTGCTGGCGATTTTTTTTGATGACATCAAGCTTCGAATGTACGATAGTCTACCCGGCTGTACATATGATAAATTGGTGCCTAAAAAAAAATTACTTTTATCGCCGTTGCCTACAAATAATATAATATTTAAAAAGCTTTAACAACCTGATAGCATATGCTGAAATTTATGCTGCATCTTTCGCTACACTACTATAAACTATAGCCTTAGAAGGAAATCCTTGTAAGGAAAAATATTTCAATAATGTGTAAAATGTATGAAGCAACATTTTTTTTTAAATTATAGCAGAAAATTAATTACCTTTTCCAAAATGTATTGGTAAATTATTCATATATCATATTTTAAATTTATCATATCTGATCACGATATTCTAATGAATATCGTTAGAAAAAGACGCCTCAATCTCGTTTGCATATATCGGAGAGACGAAAAAATTACACATATTATGGTTGCGTCTCACGGGAATGGGCGATGAAGGGGCCCATTATATTATCGATATAAATCTATTATTTCGATGCTTTTGAGGCAAAGAATATAGTGTGAAAATATTTATAAATATTATTTATAAATTTTACGAATATACATTACATCAAACAATTTGCATAATATATTTTATATTGTTAGTTTTTCATTATATCGATTTAACAAACGTCGTACATAAATTGTAACTTGTAGAAAGTTATATGCAAATATCCTTTTTATTGTATGTATACAGAATGTCGCAGAGTACTATATATGTATAAGCGCTTGTGAAGAAAGCGCAGTAAATTGAAAAAAATCCCATAGCATTTTACGATTTTCGCAATAATAGAAATATTAAATAAAATCGGACGAATGTGTATCTTTGCGTGTCTGAAAAAGGGAGAGAGAGAGAGAGAGAGAGAGAGAGAGAGAGAGAAACGCTCGGCCATTCGAGCTATCGCACGGTCTAGCATGATAGACATTTTGTCGGCGCGCGGCAAGGGAAAGGACAGCGCGGCGCAACGATGACGATGTAACCGATAGTAGCGGCGTGGCCCTGCTGTCCCTCCCCTTGTCGCGCGCCGACAAAATGCCAAACACACTGGATCATGCGATAGCTCGAACGGCCGAGCGCTTCTCTCTCTCTCTTTTTCTCTCTCCCACACACAGACACATATTTCCGATTTTATTTAAATTTCTATTATTATTACGAAAATTGTAAAATGCTATGAGACTTTTTTGTTCAATTTACTGCGCTCCTCACAAGCGCTTATATATAGTACTCTGCGACATTCTGTATACAATAAAAAGGATATTTGCATATAACTTTCTACAAATTACAATTTATGTACGACGTTTGTTAAATCAATATAATCAAAAACTAACAATATAAAATGTATTATGCAAATTGTTTGATGTAATGTCGTATATTTATAAAAAATGTATAAGTAATATTTATAAATATTTTCACAATATATTTTTATTATATATATAAAGAGACATAGCTAATGAGAGCAATGATAGAATTGTATATATGCAATAAGGACAGATCTATACTCTAAAATCGTTGCTTGTGCGAGACGATAGAGCAGTAGAAATGCAACATATTTTTTGTTTCAATATAAATACAATTAAACACAATACAAAAAAAGCTTGTATTTCACATTGCTCTTTTTAAAATATGTGCCATATGTCTTTCTACTCTAGATAATACTGTCGGTAACATAACTATAAGTGTTGGTAATGTACCGACGCTTTTAGTTATATTAAAATGAGGGCGCCTACCCGTCGGAGTTCGGCCGCGACTCCGGCATCCTCTTAATGTACTTGGCCTTTGCTACACGACCAGACATAGCATATATCGCCAGTTATCTTGCGCAATTTAATAATTGTTATACACCGGAGCAATGGGGAATGGCAAAACGCACACTGCGTTATTTACAGGGCACTTCTAATTTTGGTTTATGTTTTAGAAAAACAAATGATAAAATTGCTGGATATTCAAATGCAGACTGGGGAAACTGTGCGATCGACAGAAGGTCCTACACCGGCTACTCATTTATTCTAAGTGGAGCGGCTGTGAGTTGGAAGGTCCAAAAGCAACGAACGATTGCCCTGTCATCGACCGAGGCCGAATACATGGCACTTGCAGAGGCCGCAAAGGAAGCCGCCTATCTACGATCCTTATTGCGAGAACTAGGAGATCCTGGATTCGGCGAGATCACGATCTTTTGCGATAATCGGGGTGCGCAGATTTTGACCGAGAATCCGATCCACCATTCTCGAACAAAATATATAGATATTCGACATCACTATGTTCGGCAAGCCGTCAAGGACGGTACATTCATGATGTAATAAGACAGGTGTAGCATTGCGCATAATGGCCGACCGAAGAATAGACAGCCAATCAAATTTTTATCCAGAATGTAGCGCCATATTCAAATGCAGAATTAGTCACACTCTGTGACGAAAAATGCAAACAAAATTAAAAAATTTGTAATATATAATACAAAATTATAATAATCATAAACTAATAAAAATATATAATTCTTAATAAATTGACGAAAAAAAAATCAATTTCTATATCGATTAATGAGTTGTAAAGGAAGATTATTCACTGGGAATATATATATATATATATATATATATATATATATATATATAAGAATTGAAAAGCACATTTTTGCAGAATATTTATTTTATTGTAGTGTAACTTTGTACATTTTCTTTATTACTTAATTTGTACATTTTTTTGTTTTTTTCTCTTTATATTATTATTTTGTACAATTTCTTTATTTTTTTTCCTTAATCTTATGTAAGTTCGTGTGCGAACAAGGCACGCAATTACCTCTTGAGGGAAATTATTATTAGTTTTTTGACAAACAATATTAGTTAACTTATCAAATATTTTATTTTCTTTACTGAAATCATTGCCATGAATTTTCAGAAATTCGTCATTCATGATTTTAGCTACATGATGGAAATTTACAGATGGATACATTAAATTCCCTTTTGACAGTAAGCAAACCCAGTCATTTGGTGGATTGGACAAAGATTTAGTGGAGACTCCCAAATTATCATACCGAGTTTTAAACCTGTGTGCTACATATCCTGCTATAAATATAAGTGCATTTTCTTCTATTTTATCTTGAGAAGTGACACGTTCAAAATCGTCGAGTAAATTTAGTACTTCTGGATCAGGCTCATAATTATTTAAATCTAATACTGAAAAGAATAATTGTATTTATCCGAACTGAACAGTGGAAAAATTAAAGCCGGTATTCATAGTTCTCATATTTAAGACGTCTTGAGTACAATCTTAAGATGGCATAAATACAGCTGTATTAGCATTTTAAGATGTAACTTAAGATAGTCAGGAAATAAGAACGGACTATGAACGCCGACTTAAGGGTAAATTTTACCAACCTGTTATTAAATTAACTAATAAATTAATATCTTTTTTTCTATAAGGCTGCTTTCGCGACAGAATCAAAATAATCCAAATTAAAATGATCCTGCGCTATATATATATGATTAGTCAAATATGAAATAAAATTTTATTGAATGAAATTTCAATGAGATTGAATGCAGATTTGACCAATCACAGCGCAGAATCATTTTAGTCTAGATTATTTTGATTCTGTCGTGAAAACAGTCTAAATTACATAAAGATAAGTGATAAAAATGATGGAAAAATTATTTAAATTATTAAAATCATTTTTTCATCATTTTTCAAATTTCTTTATACCTTCTCCACTGTCTTCTTCATTTTCTTCTCCACTTTCTTCTCTTATGTTTATCATATTTTCTTTCAATGGCGAAATATCCATAAAAATATCTTCTTCAGTATTTTGGTCAAATAAATTTATGGTACCTAGATTTTGCACATCTGTCATAGAAATTAAAGATTCACAGGTATCATCTCCTTCGGTATTTTTTCCTCTTGAAAGTACATGTTCCGAATGTTTTCCCAAAATGTACCATTTTAGGCGATGAAGTATTTCTACAGGTGTAGGATGGTCATATCCTCCTCCTATGGATCTCAGGTATGAAAAGAAATTTTCGAGAATGTCCTGGTTCAATCTACTTGTTAAAAAATATTTAACTTCAAATGTGTCTGATGAATACTTTTCTTGTATATATGTGAACATCTGTCGAAGGGATCTATTACATAATAATATTCCTTTCTGAAATGGCAATAATGATGTTCTCTGCCCGACTCGCATTTCTTCAATATATTCATTCATATTTGTTATTATTTGATTTTGTTCTTGTATATTCATTCCATACGCATGAGATTCACTACAATGACCATATTTTAATCTACTATTGAAAAGATCAAACCAATCGAGCGGGTTCCGTTAGCGCACGGTGCGATAGCGCACCAACCCGATAGCACACGAAAAATTGACACAATTCCCGATAGCGCACCAACCCGATAGCCCACGTCCCGATAGCACACAAAATAAATCGCGCATAATCCCGATAGCGCACCAACCCGATAGCACACCAACCCGATAGCGCACGAAAGCACTATCCCCTCACACACGCACTCACACACACACACACACACACACACACACACACACACACACACACACACGGGGGGGGGGTGCAAGGGGGCCTTCGGCCCCCCTCCCGCACCCACCCCGTCCCCTTAGCTTCGCGTGAAAAGTTGCAAAGTGAACCCGTGCGCTATCGGGTTGGTGCGCTATCGGGATTGTGCGCGATTTACTTTATGTGCTATCGGGACGTGTGCTATCGGATTGGTGCGCTATCGGGAATTGTGTCAATTTTTCGTGTGCTATCGGGTTGGTGCGCTATCGCACCGTGCGCTAACGGGACCCTCCCAAACCAATCATTGAATAATTTGAGAACCTCGGACATATGTTTCCAATGTGTTGAACGTAACAAATTATTTTGTCCACACCATTTGATTGCCAATGCATTTCTATTGGAGAAAAGTTGGGCTGCCAATTTCACATTTTGCCTTTGTGTCCCTTTAGCGTCAAGATGTGCTCGACTTAGTTTGTAATATATTTTTAAGTCTTTTTCATTTAATCTCAGTAGTTCTTCTAAATACGTTTTGTCTATAGATGTTTCTTTAAATCGGAATCCAGAATCTAATAAATTGTTTCTGGCTAATTTGAGTAAGTGTGGAACGTCTGCATAAAAATATATTTGTAGAGTGTTATTCATAGGATGAGTAATACAACATTGCTTGCTGGGATGTTATTTTTCTTTGAATAACATGGAATATTAACACCAATATTCAAATCATTCCACAATTTTATGTTACTCGGACCCATGTCACACGTTACGGCGACAACAATGTAATCAATCAAATAAAGATATTGTATGACACTGAATAAAATGTCCCTGGACATCGCTACATCAAAGTTGTAATATACAGGTTGTCTCCAATTTTTAAACAAACCTCTTGCCATTACAAATTGGCACGTTTTATGAGGGCCATAAATTTTCTGTTGCTTTCTTTCCAAGTCCAATTTGTTTGAAATATACACCTCGTCAAAAGTAATAACAGTTAATTTTTCTGTTATTGATAGATTATTACCTATGTTTGACATAATGTTGATAACATCATGTAAAATTCCAGGCAAAACATTGAATCGATTAACCCAATTTCGCAGTGTTGATGCACATGGTAAAGGAATTTTGTTTACGTCTCTTAAAAATCTATACGCTTTTGGGCTTATAGATCGTAATGAAATAGCTGACATAATATCTTCAGCTGACCAGTTTACACGATTTTTTGTCGGTGTCATTAACATAGTAATCTGACCAGGTGTAAATACCTTACGCAAAGTATCGATGGCTATTGTTTTCGGTTTCTTATCTCTATTCTTTGTTAATTGTTTAACGTCTGTTTGTAATTGTGTGACTTAAATATTTAAGTCTTGATTTTTTTCTTCAAGATTAATATTTTTATCCAAAAGTTTTTGGTTCTGCTCCTCTAATTTTGTTAACTGTTTCAGTAACGTTTCGACAGACACATTTGAATTCTTGCTAATCCCTTGCATTCTGTAAAATATATAATAATACTTCAACACATATACAACAATATGTACTTTCAAATTAAATATAATTAGGAATGCATATGATTAAAATCTATAAAATATATATATTAATTTATAAACATATTTAACTACATACATCTCTTGTACGGCATTTTGTTCTTCCGTATTTTGTGCAATCATATTTGGTGTTTCTACATTTGTTACAATTTCTTCTTGTTGTTTCTGTCGTGCATATTGTACAAGTTCTGAGTATGTAGGTAAAAATGGCTTTACTCTGAAAGAATATAAGATATTGATTTCATTTATACATTTCATTTCATTTGTACTGTATATATATATATTATACATAAATATGTATATATAGCTATAAATATAAGACTAGAAAATACTTACGATACTTTAACTTTTTTGCTATTTTCTTTGCTCTGCGACATCATACCTTTTCGTTTTTTTTCTAAATTTAATAATTCTGTTGGAATAGATCCCATTTTTAATCTTAAAATTTCTTTGGCTAGTTCAGGCTTTCGTGATTTTGTTTTCTCAAGTGTAAAACAATTTTCTTTAAAATGTATACTGCATATCCTTGCTAAAAATATAGTTAAAACATTTTTCAACATAACATAACAATCATTCTTAACATTGACTTACCCGCATCAACTTTCATATCAGTTAATTTTTTTCCGCAGGCATTAAGCCATTGCTGACGAACAGCTATATCTTTTGGAAAAGTAAAGTATTTAATGTCTCTCGTACCATTATATTGTGTATAATTTTTGCAATTTACAATGCAGCACGTTGGCATAGTTGCTCCGCAAAATATAACGTAATATTTTGGTATGCTCAGGTTATATTAGGTTATGGTTTAGACATCATGGGCGACGCCATGTTGCTTTTTGTATTTTGGATAAATTTCTGATTGGTCGAAGAAAATGACTATTGCGCATCTTTGGGATTGCTCCACCTGTCTTATTACATCATGGGTACATTCATGTTAACATCAATACCGACTACCAAGATGGTAGCCGACATTTTTACAAAAATTTTGCCAAAGACTAAACATTACCAATGTATCGAGTCGTTAGGATTAAAAAACGTATAATGTGCATACGAATGTAATTTTTGATTGCGCTCGGATCGAGTAGGGCGTGTTGAGATTCAAGATACGATTATACTATTTCAATCCTCACCGCTATCTTATAAATTCCATCTGTATTTATTTTCTTGTCCGTACCGACGCGCTTTAGGCTTCCCGTATCGCGACCATCGATATTTCTCGCATTCCTTCGCAAACCGCGATAATAGCACGAGGTTTATAAGAGTCTAATAAAAGCTTATTACGTGATTTATATCCGACTTAGTTTTGTTTCTACTTTATTTTTTTTCCTGCGCCAACAATATATATATGTACATATAAAAGATTCTGAACAAACGTTTGTCTTTAAAATATCAAATTCTTGAATGAATTCTAAGACGATTTTTCCTCTTGCAAAATTTTGCCCGGAGCTTAGTTTTTAAACTATATAGGAAAATAGTTAACTACTTACGGAAGGAGTACAAGAGGTATGCAGGGACGGCGCGATATAGGCGATTACGTGGGGCGAGTGCCCCATATTCTATATATTTTTGCACATTCTTGTATCTCATCTCGAGAGCTTTCCAAAACACTATAATTAAGTTAGTTTTCATTAAGCACTTTCCGAGTTATGAGGCTTGAAATCATTTCTTAATTTTACATAAACCGTAAAATATCTTGTAAAACATTCATTTTTCGATTATCTTACCTTAATACTTTTATGTACAAAATAATGAGAGCAATCAATTGGTGTAAAGAAAACACATAATTGTTTCGAAAAAAAAATGTAATTTGCAATTAACAATTACATTTTTTTTCTTAAAAAAACTGTGTTTTCTTTACACCAATTGATTCCTCTCATTATTTTGTACATAAAAGTATTACGGTAAAGTAATCGAAAAAAAAATATTTTACACACAAGATATTTTACGGTTTATGTAAAATTAAGAAATGATTTCAAGCCTCATAACTCGGAAAGTACTTAATGAAAACTAACTTAATTATAGTGTTTTGGAAAGCACTCGAGATGAGCTACAAGAATATGTAATGAAAAGTAGGGAGTTCCATTTAAAAAAATCCAAAGTGACCTTGCCCTGACCTTGACAACGCCACCCAAGGTCAAACTAATGGTACCCTCTTATGTCTTCCTTCAAACCATATAATTTATATCTGAAACATTTTTCGATTTAATGCAGTGTTTCCGAGATATTCGCGTGTATTGATTAAAATGGTCTACCCTGTATACAGGGTGAGCCATTTTAATTAACGCATGCAATTATTTCGGAAACAAAGCATTTTAGAGAAAAATGTTTCAGACAAAAGTTATATGGTTTCGAGGGGGCTATAAAATGATACCATTGGTTTGACCTTGAAAAGTCATTTGAAGGACACGTGAAGGTCGCTTCAATTTTTTTAAATGGAACACCCTATATATTTTTACATATTCTTGTAGCTTATCTCGAGAGCTTTCCAAAACACTTATGATAAAGTATTTTTTATTAAGTATTTTTCGAGTTATGAGACTTGAAGGTTGTAGTATTTTGACATAAAAAACAAAATATCTCATAAAATATTCTTTTTTTGATAGTCTTACCCTGATTCTTTTATGCACAGAATAATGAGGCAAATCAATTAGTGTAATTAAAACATATAGTTGTTTTAAAGTAAAAATGTGTAGCTGCTCGTTGCAAATTCATATTTTTTTCTTTAAGACAACTATGTGTTTTCTTTATACCAGTTGATTTGCCCCATTATTCTGTGCATAAAAGTATTAAGGTAAGACTATAGAAAAAAGAATATTTTACGAGATATTTTGTATTTTATGTCAAAATAATACAAATTTCAAGTCTCATAACTCGAAAAATACTTAATGAAAAATACTTTATCATAAGTGTTTTGGAAAGCTCTCGAGGTCAGTTACAAGAATATGTAATAAAAAATAGGGTGTTCCATTTAAAAAAATTGAAGCGACCTTCACGTGACCTTCAAATAACTATTCAAGGTCAAACCAATGATACCATTTTATCGCCCCCTCGAAACCATAAAACTTTTGTTTGAAACATTTTTCTCTAAAATGCTTTGTTTCCGAAATAATTGCGTGCGTTAATTAAAATGACTCACCCTGTATATATAGGGCGATCCCGAAAAACGTTCTGTCTGTAAAATGACGTATTCCTGACACCATTCTAAGACAATTTTTCCTTTAGCAAAATTTCGTGCAAAGCATAGTTTTTGAATTATTAAAGGAAGTAATTAACGTATGACGGGTCGAATACAAGAGGCAGGCAAGAGTGGCGCGATTCACCGTCAGACGCGGGTGCTTACGCGGGGCGCCTGCTGCGATCAGCTGGTCGCTATACTATGCACAGACATACATGCGAATACATACATTCTCTCTCTCTCCCTCTCTCTTCTCTCTCTCTCTCTCTCTCTCTCTCTCATTCGCTTACTTACCCGTGTTTTTTTTTTTTTTACGAGGGGAAAATGCATTTTATGCATACTCACCGGTCGGTCCGGTGAGTTATGTGGGACTCGAGTACCAAGTCTAATTACCAACTCGGTACTCCCTACCCACTAAAAACCCCTCTTTTCACGAATTTCCTTTGACACACTGTCCCTCTGACTTCCCGAGATCTGTTTTCACATAACGTCAAAAAATAGTTATCATTACCTTGTTCGATGACTTTTGATGTATTGCTGTAATTGCTTGAAGGAGAAATAAATTTTCCGATAGATCGTACGTTCTCAAGTTTAACGTAGATATCACGTTGCAAAAGACAAGAAATCCACACTAAATTATTAACTGAAAGTTTGTCTTCTTTCTCTCTCTCTCTCTCTCTCTCTCTCATGAACTGTATTCTTTTATAAACTTTAACGTAATCATATTTATTTACTCACTTGACGAGAAATTTACTAATGACTCTATCACTAATCACTATTAATCACTGTCGAATAATAACTGTTGGCGATTAAAAATCACTCGATGAAAGAAACACGCGCGGACACGTTACTACACGACGCGACGACGCGACAATGCAACGATAATTATTCGGCGACTGCAAGCAGTTTTTTGTCATGGTAGGTTGCGGTAGGTTAATGTACTACTGACGCTATCGAACGCGATCATGTGTTCGATTGAAGAATGCGGTAAACATAATAAACATTTAACATATTAATATTATTATTATCATGATTGTGTGTAATATCCATACATCGTATGATATCTATTTAAAAATTAATTAGATTAAATAAGTGTTTTTAAAATATTTATTACTTTTACTATTATCGTATAAAATATTAATATTAAATATTTATTTAACTATTTTATCTATTTATTTATTTGTTTATCTATTTCACCTATTTATTTTTAACTATTTATTATCAATGATCGAAAATCGGTTGATCGAAAATCGTTGATTTTACAGACAGATGGTTTTTCGGGATCGCCCTGTATATATATATATATATATATATATATATATATATATACACACGTATATAGAGCTTTTATACATCGTATTCAATTGACTTTTATTTAAAAAAAATTAAAATAATTTATTTCACTGCACAATATAGACCATTTGATAGACCATATTGATTATATTGATCATATTTATTTATTTTTGAAAGTAATTTTAATGGAATAAAGAGAATTTTGCGATTAATATAACATCATACACGATATAAATCGGATAAATTTAGTTAAATATATAATTAAAATTTTTATTATCAGACTAATTAAAAATTATCCGACTTACGTCGTGTTTGACATCATTTAAATCGCAAAAATCTTATTAATTCATTAAAATTACTTTCAAACCGATAAAATAAAAAATAAAAGTTTTAGTTCTTATTTTATAAGATGTTTACATTCTCGTGAATTACACAGGCACACAAAAAAAAATTTCATCTACCAGAGGTCGGAATAGTGTTTCCTTATGTTTTCGAGTGTGCTGAATCCGAATTTTTCAGTTCCAGAGAGATTTAAAGAGTGGATTTTGCGTAAATTGCAGTTTTATATGAAAAAATTGAGATTTCGAAGATTTTGGCTTTTAAAACACATACAACCTCATCCACGGGTAATTTTTTTAATTTCAAAAGCATTTCATATCTTTGTGCATGTTAAAAATACTCTCTGAGAACAGAAAAGTAGACTAGAACAAGTAGCAGCGCATGCGCAGAGTGAAAAACGCGTTTTTTCGCCTTTTATGGGCATTTTACTTATGCAACATTAGGGTGGTCGTTAATTTTTTTTTTTCTTTTGGGCCGGGTAGAAATCAGTTCTAAGTCCGTGAAAACTCACGCGGAAACCAATCTGAGTGCCATCCGAACCTTTATTCCCGTGCCTCAAAGCGCCCAAAGTTTCTTACGGGATTCACATGTAAAAACGCGTAAAGTTCATCCTTTCGTCTTTTGTTAAGTCCAGTCACATTTTTGGCAAAAACTAATATTTTTTTCGGATTCTACGCAAAAAAATACGTCGAAAACATGTGTCATAAAGTAAAAAAAAATTTTTTCATTTTTCCGCAATTTTTGAATTTTATTTGATTTTACTGAAATTTAGCATTTGAGCCGTTTTTGGTGAAAAAGTGAAAAAAATTTTTTTGTCATTGTGACACATGTTTTTGATGTATTTTTTTGCGCAGAATCCGAAAAAAATATTAGTTTTTGCCAAAAATGTGACTGGACTTAACAAAAGACGAAAGGATGAACTTTACGCTTTTTTACATGTGAATCCCGTAAGAAACTTTGGGCGCTTTGAGGCACGGGAATAAAGGTTCGGATGGCACTCAGATTGGTTTCCGCGTGAGTTTTCACGGACTTAGAACTGATTTCTACTCGGCCCAAAAGAAAAAAAAAAATTAACGACCACCCTAATGTTGCATAAGTAAAATGCCCATAAAAGGCGAAAAAACGCGTTTTTCACTCTGCGCATGCGCTGCTACTTGTTCTAGTCTACTTTTCTGTTCTCAGAGAGTGTTTTTAACATGCACAAAGATATGAAATGCTTTTGAGATTAAAAAAATTACCCGTGGATGAGGTTGTATGTGTTTTAAAAGCCAAAATCTTCGAAATCTCAATTTTTTCATATAAAACTGCAATTTACTCAAAATCCACTCTTTAAATCTCTCTGGAACTGAAAAATTCGGATTCAGCACACCCGAAAACATAAGGAAACACTATTCCGACCTCTGGTAGATGAAATTTTTTTTTTTGTGTGCCTGTGTTATGAATGGATAGAGGAAGCGAGAAAGCCGATTGTAAGAGACTTCGGAACTCTTTGATGATAGGTCATCTCGCTCGCTCTCTACTCGCAGTCTCGCTCTCGATTATATATATATATATATATATATATATATATATATATATATATATCGTTTCATTCTCTGTTGTGTTATTTTATTTCATCTATGCGAATTTATTATAATTATATTTAATAATAATTATATCGCACACATAAATTATATATAATAATAATAAAAATATATTATTTTTTTTATTATTATTATATATAATTTATACGACTGGGAGTAATGTGTTTTATAAGCGTGTGTACAAGTGTTAATGTTTTCACAAAAATATATAAAGAGAAAAGATCACGCATAAATGAACTCGATGCCCGTGTTTCTCAATACGAAAATTATGGGCGTAGCACGGACACGCACCAAATACAGACTTTATCGACAACGTCAGAAAATGGGCGTAGCACGGACACGCACCAAGTGGAGACATTATCGACAGTACAAGAAAATGGGTGTGCGAAATAGTTCCAACTTTGAAAATGGGTGCGAGGGGCGTTGAAAGCAGTCTCGTAAAAGGGCAACAAGTAAAACGCCGGCCTGGCCGCTCTCAGGTTTCTCTCTGCTATAAGTAATAGTCTGGACGATCTGGTCAGAGTTTTTATTGGTTAACGAACTCGTTTGAAGCAAAATGGCAGAACCAATCGATGCTTTCATATTCATTTCAAATATTCATTTGAATATCTTTAGCGCGCAAAAAGATTTGTGGAAGAGAGAAATAATTACACCAATTTTAAAAGTAGAATATTTATTAAAAGAATAATAGAACAAAATATAGAACATTTTTAAATATTACTAAAATAATAATTATTTTAAATTGTAATAATTTATAATGTAGTAATATAACAAATATCACTTAATCATAGAATGCCTCGCCATTGTTTTGCTACTATATATTGGTACTTTTAAACGTCCTTTTTGGTTTTCTATTTTAATTCTAAATCTAATAAAACGTTTCATTATTATATTATATATACCATGACAGTTTTTAAGCGTACTACATGTAACATTTGTCATTTTGTCTATGAAAAATTTAATCAAATCGCAATTGACGTTTTTTAAATAAGGAATGTATCTTCTAATAATAACTTCCATTTCATAAAGATACTGAAAAGTTTCATTGTTTACAAAAAATAAAGTTTTTGTTCTGTGACATTTGAGATGCACAAATTTGGAATATTTAATATTGGAATTGTATGTTTCTGATCCTGCAGAATATAAACAATTATTGCATATTTTATTTGTGTTACGAATCCTAGACATAATATAACCGCTTACATTATACAATGAGTTCATTTCTAAATTGGTCAAATGAATGACTTCATTTGCAGCTTCAAGAGGGAATTACAGGGACATCTTGAATTATTTGGCTTATGTGTTTTAGAAGGACGTTTTCTTATAGAGAAATTAGAGGTCAACACACCGTCATCTTGCTTATAATTAGTATTTTCCAATTCTTTTAAATATTGGGACACACTTAAAATTTTTAAACTTTGCTTAAATTGTAAAGCATTTGGAACAGCATTATATATTTTAACTTCCTCTTCCCATCAATTCGTGGTTTTTCCCACATTTTCTGCAAAATGAACCTAAAGAGAACATCGTATAACATCAATTGTAAATATCTATCATTTAATTTATGAATTGACATTTTATAGTTACTTCACAAATGTGTGAGTATGGAGAAGATTTCCAATTCTTCCGGTCTATTTTTATTGTGCATAATGTCCTTCGTTCTGCATCCGATGGAAATCGTCTTAGCGAAAAGCCTTTTTCGCTACTGTTGTTGCATCCCAACACACAACAACCAGTCATGTTTTCTGTGTAAAGTGATTTCACATTAATAGAGCCATTATGATTAATGACCCGGTAAAAAATTTTTTATATATAATATCATATATAACAATATAAAATTATATAGAAATATATACAATTATGTAGGTTATATATAATTATGTATAATTTTATACGACTTCTATTAAAATCGTATAAATATTATTTATAATTTTTTTAACTCATATAATTTTTTAAACTTTTGTATAAAATTATATATAATTACACATAGTTTATACATAATTTTATATATTTCTATATAATTTTATACTATTATATATGATTATATATAAACAATTTGTTACCGAGGAAAAGGTTATAAAGGCATTTTTATATTTTACAGTCCATATATATGCTCTTTCTTATTTATTTATAACTCAATAAGTGCTAATAATAATAATAAAGGCTTACCGGTTTATAATTTTATCAGATAAATTTATACACAATGCACAATTTATACACAATGCACACTTTTAAAAGACTATCAATCAACGTTGTCGATACCTATTGACGCCATTTTGCTTCAAATCCAAAGATTGTCCAGACTCTTACTTCTAGGGACTCTACTAGCGACTGACTAGAGCTGTCCTTCAGTTCTTGTCATCAGCTCGCCCATAAGAGCGCTCAGTCTATTATATAAGTCTATGCGGAAATTATGTACTACAGACATGATATATCTATGGGCCCTCATACACGAAATTGCATAGCTGCATATGCACCTATATGAAGCTAGCCGACGGAAATTATTAAATATGATTATTTTTAATTTTTTTGAATATATTTCGTTTGTAAATCGATCGTGATTGATTGTTTGTTTTTAACGTTTGTGACAAATTAGATTTCTTGTAATTAACAATTTAATTTTAAGCATGATGTCAGCCGACATATTTTAGTAATAAACAGATTTTGTAATAACTGATAACTGTAATTGATAGGAAAGAGTTTGTGATTTATAAATATATCAATATAATTGTTTGTGAGTTAATAATTTCTTAATTATTTGCAACAAATAATTTTATAATTGTAGTGCGCATGCGCAAAGTACTTAGGGCTCTAGCCAACAGCGCGTCGATGCATTACGCGCGACGGAAGTTGACGTGGCAGCCAATCATCTTCAACTTTTTTTAATGAAACTAGCGAGTCGCGTTCTATGTTCTATGTTTTATGTTCTATGAGCAAAAGTCCTATTAATTTTTTAGAGCAGCTGTCATTTGTCATATTATGTTTGGTAATTAATGTAATTAATATTACATAATTTGTTAATATGAAAAAATTTTTTGTTAATTGTGAGTGTATTTTCCACATTTGTGACCGGTTAATTTATTTGTGGAGTGTGTCATGCACTATCCGTTCTCAGCGCTATCCAAAATCAACGGCGTGGACGTGACGGATGTTTGATCCCTTTTATGCATGCGTGCGTGCGTGCGTGTGTGTGTGTGACCGTATAACCCATGTGTGTGAGAGAGTGCGTAAATTGATTGAGTTTTAATTCTGTGTACTAATTAATTCTGTGGCATTTGAGAACGGAGTGCATGACACACTGCACATACGTATTAATAAGAACCCAGAACAAGTCTATATCTAAAACAACTAGCGTTATGGCGTGACCGCATTTCCGCACTTTGAGCCACTGTAGCTCTAAAATGGCTCATAGGATCAGGTTGCGCCCGTGACAACTTTTGATCAGCATGACTCAAAGTACAAAATGGCACATTTTTATCAAATTTGGCCGGGACCGTATTTCCCCATGTTTTGTGCGGGATCCTTTGTTAAAATTCACTTATTAGATCTAATTGGAGGAACATGTATTTTTTCGTCAAAATTACTTAATTTTAAAATGAAGATGTCCTGAGTCTGATCTTATTAACAAACATCCGCTTCAATCTACAAAAAAAATTATGAACATAATTATAATTATACATCGAACAACTTTTGTAACATCTCTCCAGTACGTCAAGAAAATTGGCGTGGAAAGGCAGATATTCCTATATTTCAATCGAATGTTGACACAGATCTTTGCTTTACTGGCAATAATTCTGATGTTGAACAGTTTATTACTAATGATAGTACTAAGAACTTAGCGGAAAATCTTATTATTCATGAAATAATCGATGAAAGTACTGCAGATATTACAACTAAAAAAATACAGCTGATTTAACTATTCAAGAGATATATGAAACAATGGAAGAACATTCTTATGCTACGATTACTCTCAATAATATTGAAGATTCATCACAGAACATGTGCATTAAAACAAAATCCAAATTTTTGAGACCATTTCCTGAAATATTTCTTCAAAGTAATTTTCAGAATTTGAAAAAAATTAAACTGGTTTTTCTTCCAAATGGAAATTTGTGTAAACCTGTTACAATTGGTGGTAATATAATACACATAAAAAATACATGTGGATTTGATACAATTACACAAATTATACTCACTGGCGTTGTGGATAATCCACATTATTTTGGCAAAATTGAGCAAGAAAATAATAAATTTTTTAATTTCATTAAAAAACTAATGACAAACACATCTCTAACAAACATATTAAAAGAACGTGCTGCAATCTTAAGTGATATTTATTTTGACAAAATATTTATGAATAGAGAAAATTTGTTAACAATAGATGCTACTGATAATATTAAACAATTGTGGATTAAATTATGTGAAGGTCAGTTTAGTGCAACTCTAACAAAGGATTGCAATAATTGTGCTACATCTATCATTAATATATCAACGCTATCACCAAATCATTATTATTACAAAAAACGATTTCAAGTCATTACAGCGTGCATTACAGTTTCGCCCTAAAATTTACAACAAAAAATGTTCTTGTGGTGGATCTACTATTGAAACAACAAAATTAAAAGAACATATTTTCATTGAATTAGATGTCAGACTTTCACATGACTTATCGAAAACAAAAAGATGTAAACTATTTGAAATACCTACGTCATTGACTCTGGAAGAGAATGAATATAGATTAACAAGAGTTGCAGCATACTTAACAAATCACTATTTAGCTTATTGTTGGAGAGCAACCAATCGTTGGGAAGTATATAATAATCTTCCAAAAAGCGTTCAATCATGTTCATCTCAGGATATAAAGCCACATGCTGCAATTTATATAATAAAAAATAAAAATCAGTAATTATTAAGAAACTTAACATACTTTTACATTATTAAAAAAACTTTTTATTTAAATTAAATAAAATTTTTATATATTAATATTATGAAATGCTGAAATGCTGAATATGAAATGCTATATATGCTGAAATGTTTTTCATCAAAAAGTTTGACAACACTGTTAACTTACAAAAGGACACTGAAAGTTTAAACAATATTTATGATAGACTAATAAAGGTGGTTTAGTCTTTCTCTTTGTGTTGGATCGAGAGTTTGACATGACTGAATTTTGACACAGTGATTTCTTTATTTCTCACCATGTATTAGTTACCTAAGATACTGTATGTATATAATTTTTCCATTTTTTGTTCACATTTTATTGTAATTTATTTACTGTTTATATTATGTGTAATAATTTTAGTTCACTTGATAAGGACCAAAACCCATGGTCGAAACGTTGTAATACATTTTCAACCAATAAATTGCCGGTGTGGTCGATTTAAATTACTTTCATTTATTCTATCTACTGGCGACGTTCAAGAATTTATCATTATTAATATTATATATAATGATGTAGCAGAAAGAGAGAGAGAGAGATAATATTTTTCTTTGTATAGACGTACATTTTTTAAGTTTTCCATTTTCAGTTCTAAATATTTGTCATTTTTTATTTCCATTTTTTTAATTGCGAGGTCAAAATGATTGCTTGGCTTCTGTTGCCTCCTGTAAAAGACAAAAAATTTTACACAAAGTACAGTAGAAAGACTAGGCGGGTTCTAACTCAGGGATCTCAGGGGGGGTGAGGGGCGAGGGGGAACCGCGGCAGGGGGGTGACGTCACGCGCGGGGGGGGCGTCACGCGCGGGGGGTGTGACGTCATGCGGGGGATGATGACGTCACGCGGGGGATGATGACGTCACGCGGGGGGATGACGTCACGCGGGGGGATGACGTCACGCGGGGGAAGGGGGGATCCGCGGTGCGACCGATGGACGAGGGGGTCCGCGCGGGTAGGGGGGATCCGCGGCGCGACCGATGGACGAGGGGGTCCGCGCGGGGAAAGAGGATCCGCGGCGGGCCCGCGATGTGTCCACGTGTGAGAAGGACGGTGCACTGGTGTGAGAAGGATAGCGCTAAGTGTGTGAAGAAGACAGTGCTACAAGGATGGCATCAACGTGTGACAAGGATGACATCAACATACGACAAGGATGACGTCAACGTGTGACAAGAACGACGCATTGTAAGATGCTGCATAGGTGGGAGAAGGACGACGCAAAGGTAAGTGAGTGAGTGATAGCGACGAGCATATGAATGAGAGAGAACGATAATATCGCGAACAACGTGTACGAAAGAGAACGATAGCGCGAGAACAACGCGTGCGAGAGAGAACGATAGCGCAAGACAACGCGTACGAAAGAGAGAACGATAACGCGACGATAATAGCACAAGACAACGCGTGCGAGAGAGAATCATAGCGCAAGAGAGAGAACGATAGCGCGTACGAAAGAGAGAACGATAATAGCGCGAGAACAACGCGTGCGAGAGAGAACGAAGATATCGCGACTTACAACTAACGCAAGAGAGATAGAGACGCAAAGGATGGGAACGCAAGGAGAGGCGCGTAAATAAATACATTTTTTTTTAAATTAAGATATAAAAATGTATTAAAAATGTGTGTGTGTGTGTGTGTGTGTGTGTGTGTGTGTGTGTATGTGCTTAATATGTAATAATATTTAATAATAATATAATAATATAAAAGATATAATAATAATAATATAATAATATAATAATAATGATATAAAATATAAAAAATATGATAATAATATAAAAATATAATAAAAAATATATGGGGAGGGGGTGCGCCGGGCTGAGGGGGGCCACTCCTGGAACAGAAAAAGACATTTGAATAGTTTTTAATAATTTATTGTAAGATACTTTTGATGTAATATAAATTGAAAGTTACTTACAATGTTATCCATTTATTTTTTAATTTGTGCAAATGGGACACATATTGCATGGTATTATTTGGTGCAAATTTTTTCTGCACTCTTTGCAATAACTGCCTATTAATAGAGCACAATAATCCGTTTTGTGTTTCCGGACGGAGTATACGTTTCGAAACGACGATGCCAATCTCAGAAAACAGTCTGAACAATACTTAGTTCCTTCTTCCACATCATAATAATAGTATTTGATGCGACACATTTTTATGGTAATATCCAGATTGTTTATTTCCACCACGTTTAAATGTTTATACTTTTTCAGTCTTAATTCTTCATCATTATCACTAGCATAATCTGAATCCACTAAAGATGGTATTTCCTCCTCGGATTCTTCCTCAGAGCCATCCTCGTCTGATTCGTCTAGATTATCAACATCCATTTGGTTGCCATCTTCGACGATAACAACCTCTTCAATGTCCTCGTCGATGATAATAACATCTTCATCATCGATGATAATAATCTCTTCTTCAGCCATTGCACTAACGTAACACAAGACTAACGAAACGAAAGAAATAATATTCTAATGTCGCAGACTCCTCTTCATTATATATCTTTTAATATCTTTTGTCTCATTCCAACTAGAGCATCACGTCTCATCTACCTCAGCATTTCTCTACATCTTTAGCGGAGCGTGTTGAGAAAAAATATAACTAGTCGAACGGTATAGTTAATATATTCGTATAGTTCATTGTTAATTCCGTTCGATTACCGTTCAATTCCGTTCGATGACCGTTCATTTCCGTTCGATGACCGTTCAATTACTGTTCAATGACCGTTCAACGAGCGTGCGTTTCCGTTCGACGTGCGTTCGATGACCGTTCATTTCCGTTCGACGGGAGTTCGTTTCCGTTCGACTGGTGTTCAATTACCGTTCGATAGCCGTTCGACGGTCGTTCGTTTCCGTTCGATGATCGTTCGTTTCCGTTCGAGGGGCGTTCGTTTCCGTTCAACGGGCGTTCATTTACCGTTCGTTTCCGTTCGATGACCGTTCAATTCCGTTCGGTGATCGTTCATTTACGTTCGATGACCGTTCAATTACCGTTCGATGACCGTTCAACGGGCGTTCGTTTCCGTTCGACGATCGTTCGTTTCTGTTCGACGGGCGTTCAATTACCGTTCGATAGCCGTTCGACAGTCGTTCGTTTCCGTTCGATGACCGTTCGACGGTTGTTCATTTCCGTTCGATGACCGTTCAATTACCGTTCGATAGCCGTTCGATGACGACCATCTTTGAAAAAGGTTTCACACCTAATTGGACGACCGAAGTTTTTAAGATTGTCGAGGTGCAGAAAACTAATCCCGCGACATTCATACTCGAAGATTCGCGTGGAGATCCCGTCGCTGGAGGATTCTACGAATACGCGTCGCTAATCCCGACGTATATCTCGTGGAAAAAATTTTGCGGGAAAAGAGTGATGACATATACGTGAAATGGTTGGGAATGGATAAATCATACAACTCTTGGATACATAAAAATAATGTATTATAAATATTTATTAAAATATATAAAATATGTGTATAAAAAGAATATATATATATATAAAATTTATTAAAATATAAAAATATATAAAATGTATAAAATATATATAAAAATATATACATGGTTATGTACAAAATATACAATTAATAATAAATAAAATATACATTTATTTACAATGGTATTCTGTAATGTCCCCACGGTAACGTATCGGTGGTTTCGGGTATGATATACCGCTTATCGTCGTACGGACTCAGAGCAATTTTCGTCTCACAGATCGTGTATACTTGATGTAATTTAGATCGTATACACGACTGCTGACGTGTCATTTCAATTTCTTCGTTTAAACACCGCGTGTAATCGTCAAACGTTATCGTTCTCGCGACAACGTTACTCTTGACACCTTTAACTTTCTTTGTGTCCTTTTTCCCATTCACTCGTAACGCGTACATCTTTGCTCTGAGCCCGACGAATTCAGTCATTATGGCACCGTTGTTTTCGTCCTTCATTAGACCCGGTACCTTTTTATTTACAAGCGGTATACCGTACGCATTATCCACCGCATAATCGCTCGTGTCGAATCTGATGATATCACACTTCATATTCTCATACACATCCGCGCACTCAATGTGATATATGAGACTATCCGTATCGGTGTACATTACCCGGCATTTGTCGCGATACATTGGCGTCATATACTCGTGATGAAATTCGTACAAACATGTCTTGGATATGTCGAGTATGCACATACCCACGTAAATCGGTTTGTAGAATTTCACCTCGAGTTTACGCAATTCCACAGCGATTAAGTTTTCTGAAAAAACGCTTCTGCTGTGGAAATTTGGTTTCGCGATCATCGCCTCTGCGCCGTACCGACCATCCCACTTTGTTAATAATTTAACATCGACACGATTGCGCACATTTTCCATCGTTTTACCAAACACCGCATTATTCATTAATTTATATAAATTTTTTTCGAAATCATTTTTAGCCAATGTTCTAAAATGTGTATTTAATTCTATGTAATTTCGAAGCCAGGGAGATTGTGAAAACTGTAAAATTCGATGTATTTTTGTAACGCGAAGACCGTGACGCGTACACTGCTGCAGGTTGCGGTAGTGTATCACGTAACGCTTCTTATCGTATAGCGTTGCAAGCAGTTTGAATTCCCGCTTGCCAGGTGGTTTGTCGCGTGTCGGGCAAAACGGTAGGTCGGTGTGCACATCGTGAAGATGTTGCGGATACTCGAGGTCCACTTCGAGGATATAGCCTGTAGGCGAATCTAGCGCGATGGATGATATGTCAAAATTGGTTACATTGTCGACCCATTGAAAATCGGCATAGGGCAACGGTTGACACATTGCCCATCCGTACAAATTATTTACATCAAAGTACATCAAGTACGATGATGGTTTCGATGGATCGTACGACTCCATGTACTTGTTATTAGCGCGAGCGTATCTACTCGAACATTGACTCAGACCGCCGCGTATACCACGTTCGATGAACATAACCATGTCGATGTCGGTAAGCAACTCGAACGTAATTTTCGTATGCTTCAACATGGCATCCCACGTGTATCCGGGGAGAGTATAGTAATACGCGGGGTCGAGTCCGTAACTTTCGATACATTTATCTCGAAAGTTTTCGAAAATATCGGCTAATAACAAGACATCAATTTTAAGATACAAATCGCTATATTCGCCTAGCGTCCGAATGGAGAATCGCGTCCAGATGTTCTCGGCGTGCGCGTAATCGGTCTCGGATACAGTTTCACCGGTCAAGGAACTGTAAAATGATTCGCGCGGTGGTAAACACGTATCTTGCAACTTATCTACAGAGTCGATGTATTCGTACGGAAATACACCTTTTCGCGTTAACAAATTGAAATTTTCTGTTGATAAATTTTGAAATTCTGATTTTAAAATTTTGAGTTTGTCTGTCCAAAAATGATGCCAATTTATCGAGACTCGATGCGAGAAATTTGAATGAATCGATGAAACGTAATTTTACATGATTTTTTGATTCTTCTTCCGTAATTTTAACATTTTTAGTAAACGAAATATATTTCTCTTTTGTTATCGGAAATAACTCGATTTTCCCTTCGAACGATGTGGCTATTTCCTCGATAATAAAGTGTGAATCGTAACCGGATAAATTATGAAAAACTATGGGAATACAAAAAGATTCTTTATAATTTAAATTGCAATTTGAATGGGCGGGACCTCTGTACCGCCCGGTCAGATGGCAATGATCGCGAACGCGTGTATCGTCTTCCGCGAACGGTTTTTCGCATATATGATATTGAGTGGCGCTATGGAATTTTTCTCACTCTTCGGACGTCAAATTTACCATGGGGACATTTGTTTTTAAAATATTTTTTACACGTAACGCTAAATTTTTGAGGTCTTCGGCGAACCATGCTATACAATCAGCGCTACGACGCGAATGATACGCCGATAACGATTCGTCGTATGAACAATGTACATAATAGGCTAAACTAAATACTCGATGGTGTTGACGCAAATTTCGCTGTTCTTCATCCATCTTGGCTAGAACGCATTCCAAGTCAGCGTAGACCACAAATGGAAGCCGCTCCTTCCGATTAAAGTTGTTGAACGATAACCACTTGTCCTTATCGCTCGGCAATCGGACAGCGCAATCGTTCATCTTTCCGCAGTCGACCGTATGCGACTGCAACTTGGCGTCCGAATTAAAATAATGCAGGCATCTGTAAAAGAAAAATTTTTTAGATTTATATAATAAGTGTTATATAACTTATAATTATTCAAATAAAAATATAAATTAAACTTACCGGTCGCAGATATATTTATGATTCTTGTGTTTGCTCAGTTGCGAGCTCACGAGCCGGGATAAATTCTTAATCCAAGCGAAATGTCCGACGCTGTTGTCGTCTTCAATATACAGCAAGTTGACATGCTTATCCCGCTTTTGCTCCGTAAGACGCATCGGGACAATGCTGTTCTTGTCTTCGATGCTGTAGACGTTGATCGAAATGTCATTGGCAAGTTCAAAATTTTTTATTTGGTTTACTATCACTGGAAACTCAATGTTCTGGAGATTCAGCACTGTCGTGTAATGTGGGTACGATGATTCCCGTTCCGCCTTTCTTTCGGCGGGGTATAGTGCGGCGACCACTGTCCACGCGAAACATGCATTGTCCTTTGATTGTACGTTAATCACCGCTCTTTTCATCATAATGTTCCGTGGTAATTTGAAGTGACATCCCGCACACATAGGATTATACTTATTTATATTTACAGTTAAATTTAGTATTCGCGACAAAGCCCACCCGCTGTCGCGTTCCTGAAATTCTTCCAGAGACGCTAGGGTGGGTTCGATAACGCGCCGTTCGTACCACTCGCGTAAATCGGATGTGCGAAAGAGTTCATAGTTTCTCGTATTGATACTTTTGTTGGCGCGTTTATCCCCAGCCACGAATTCACCGTTAAATATAGTGTTCACTTTCACATTATAATGTTTTTTCATAACGTCCTGCACATGTTCCAACACAATGTCTTTGGCGTCATCGAGAAATTGGCGAGGTTCGATGTGATTATAATTTACCACCGCACCAGTCGATACGCGACTCTCGAATGCCGTATCAATCTCGCGCCACACAAGTCTATTTTGACGCGCGCTACATCCGGCACCCGCGTGTACGAAACGTCCACGTACCGAATTTTTCAACCCTTCGAGGCGCGCGATCCGAGCAATCAGCGATTGTCGATTTTCGATCGATAATCGCGGTCGCTTGATGCGACTTTGCTCTTCCAACGACTCAATGTATTGGTCGCATCGTTGCTCCCACACAATGTAATCTTCCAGCGAATCAATCAATGTGGATTGCTCTCGCAAACTTTGTTCCTCCATATTGTATCAGACTTGCGAAATGCGCTTACCAATGATAGTTCTGGATGTACTTTAGCTACTGGTGGGGTGTGCCTCTTCATCATAATTTATATACTGTCTCGTGCATATTATCGAACATTCTAGAATGATTTCGTCTTAAAAAATTCCCCGGAGTAGCGTCTGCAATTTAACCTTGATAATTTCGCGTTTTGTCACGTACATTTGAAAAATCTAACGTGGTTGCATTGGGAGCAGCCGTACATCGGCGCTCGATTTTAGCACATTCAGCTAAATCTTTGTCTAGGGGTGATGTGCGTTTTAACCTTGACGGTTAATCTTTGTTCCGATGTGCATCTTAACCTTGAAAATTTCGCGTTTTGTCACGTACATTTGAAAAATCTGACGTGATTGCATCAGGAGCAGCCGTACATCAGCGCTCGATTTTAGCACATTCAGCTAAATCTTTGTTCTGATGCGCAATTTAACCTTGAAAATTTTACGTTTTGTCACGTACATTTGAAAAAATCTGATGTGGTTGCGTCGGGAGCAGCCGTACATCGGCGCTCGATTTTAGCACATTCAGCTAAATCTTTGTCTAGGGGTGATGTGTGTTTTAACCTTGACGGCATGATTTATATACTGTCTCATTCATATCATCGAACATTCTAGAATGATTTCATCTTAAAAAATTCCCGGAGTAGCGTTTGCAATTTAACCTTGATAATTTCGCGTTTTGTCACGTACATTTGAAAAATCTAACGTGGTTGCGTCGGGAGCAGCCGTACATCGGCGCTTGATTTTAGCACATTCAGCTAAATCTTTGTCTAGGGGTGATACACATTTTAACCTTGGCGGTTATTTTTTTCATGTTTTGTCACGTACATTTGAAAAAATCTAACGTGATTGCATCAGGAGCAGCCGTACATCGACGCTCGATTTTAGCGAATTCAGCTAAATCTTTGTTCTGTGGATGATGATGATGTCATCGCAGCCGTACATCGGCGCGACAAAATTTTAGAGGAAATTAAAATGTCGTGTCAGCAATAATCCCCTCTACATTGCAATTTGCGATACTATTTGAATTGATATTAATTCTAATACGATCAGTATTGCATCAATCGCACGTGTGAAAGGTTCACTGAAGAAATCTGCATGAATTTTTACGTTCCGATTCGAAACGGTGAAACTCCACCGTGTAAGAAGAAAAAATGTGACACGTAAGTTTCGATCTTTAAAAATTTTATTTATTAATTTTTTAAATATTGATCTAATTTATATATTTTTATAGCATTCAGCCTCGTCGTGTGACTCGCATACTTGGAAGAAGATACGCTCTAACCCCAACGTCGTACAAGTATTTGGACATTGGAATAAGCGTTGGAGCTGTGTCGTACGTGGAACTGATTCTCGGTGATAATCGAGGCAATCAAATATTATTGCCTTTTTCAACGTGGAATTTGTTGATGCAGAAGCAAGCAGACATTGAACAATTTCTACAATCGACTGCTCTCCCATTAAGGATTGGAGATTTATCGATCGAAATGTATCAATCGAAAATTGTAAAACTCACATTATGTGACAATTCTTTGTACATGAAACCACCGACATTATTACATTTATTTAATTTTGAAAATTGTATCGATCATATGCATAATTGGTTATGCGAGAATACGTATCTCGTGAATGAAAAATTTAAACAATTTGAAACTGTTTTACGACGTAACAATATTACTACTGTATGCGATGCTGTAAAAACGATACGCGATAGTGATGTCTTTAACAGTGAATCATTAATCGATTGTGAATTATTAACATGCGCTGTAAATGATATTCTTTACGATGCTTGCAATAAATAATTATTTTTATTCCATCTATGATTTTAATTCTTTCCTTCCATACGAATAAGAATAGTTATATTTTTTCTCAACACGCTCCGCTAAAGATGTAGAGAAATGTTGAGGTAGATGAGACGTGATGCTCTAGTTGGAATGAGACA